>JBBBDQ010000369.1:1227500-1390000 GCA_037127315.1 Ascarosepion bandense
CAAACCAACTGGGTTTGAATTCAGAGTTTTCCTTCTCCCAGACAGGTTGCTAGCCAAGGCTATAAAATCCACTCTCTACTGCTATTTACCCATATCTGGAGGGAGAAGAGATAGATTCATACCTTTCCCAAGAGTATTAACACGTAAGTGAATGTAATGAACTCGACAGGAATTCAAACTCGGCTCCCTGATTCCTCAATCCAAACCGC
Organism: Ascarosepion bandense; assembly: GCA_037127315.1. NCBI lineage: Eukaryota > Metazoa > Mollusca > Cephalopoda > Sepiida > Sepiidae > Ascarosepion > Ascarosepion bandense. The sequence continues at coordinate 1,227,710 of JBBBDQ010000369.1, forward strand.
TATTCATCCACTGCGCCTTTTTAATCGGCAGACGCCACAAAATAACAGAATTGAAAAGTGTCCGTCCTAGGGAAGAGCTGCGCACGGAAATAACCACTTCATTGCACAAAAAGTAACACCAATGCCAGGGCAACAGACGGGTGGCGGGTCCACATTAAACTTGCGTAGAATCCTGTCTACGTGGGGCGTGAAGTAGATATCAAGTATGAAACGCTTGGGTAACAACTACCGCTGTACTGCGAAAAAAAAAAAAACGATAAAAAACACATTTCATAATCCTTATGTTCGATTCTTTAGATATAATTAAATTTTATGGGGCCAATTCATGCCCCAAATCTATATTTTTTCATATTTTTTGTTGGTCGAGTTGGGAATTTTTCAGCACCAACTCGTAAAAGGAAACATTTTTACATTAAATAAACATGTATTGTAAAGTGATATAATTTAATAAGTATGTGGAAAATAAGGTTAGACCATTTTAATCATGTAATTGGAACTGTTTGACATTTTGGTAGCTGAAATTATTTAGTACCTTCCATTGGTACCATTAGTCACCTATTAGATATTAGACATCAAACGTTTATCCTGTATAATCAAATATAGAGTAACATAGGGCTGTAAACAATACTATCATTTCAGAAACATAATCTGTAAAAAATGACAATCTTTCTCGCTACATTTGATTTTAATTACTCATTGTTACATAACAACGTAGAAATTAATGAAGATTTGAATAATTATATTATTTTCGTAAAAGACGAAAGTAGTCTCCATTGGTTTTATAATTAAACTTAGCTAGCCACAATCACTGACCCAAACAGACCACAGTATTCCTTACACTAAATCAACACAATCTTACTTATCACTCTTGCTACAGCCAGCATAACGCATAAGAGTCTTTATGAAATTCTTAATAGTCCATATAGGTAAAATTAGTCTGTTGGTAGGCGTAATAAAATAACAACTTACAAAAATTAAACCTCAATAGATATTTACAATATGTACAGTGGTATATACAATAATAAGTAAATAAAACTTTTTAATAAAAAAACAAAAACAAATCCTTAATACAATCCTTAATTGTGAATGGAGCATCAGTTAACTCGACGAAATTTATGTGGGACTTTAATATTTCAAACAATCATTCAACTCAGCACACAATCAAACACAGAATCCAAATAACAATAAATACAAGAAAAAATCACTCAGAAACGAAAAGTGTCTCGCATCCACCAAAGAGCTGACATCTCTGGAGGGAGGGAATTAAACTAAAGAATGTAGGGACAACAATAAAATGAGCAATGAGCATACATCTACTAGCCAAGTTAACTTTGACGGAAAAACTAAGAGCTAAACAATCTTAAACTACCACATTTTTGGGCGGGTTTGCCAATGTTCTACCCAGCGAGAACATAATTCTGATGCCTGACATCAAAATTCTAATCTCTCATCTACCTTTTGTCAAACTTGATGGAGGGAACTGTTTATTTTTAGACTAAATGCAATCAAGATCTTGAGTTGAAAAATAGGCTTCCTAAAAACAACATGCATCCATCTCGAAACGCTAAAAATCGCGAACAAGCATCACCCTGCGAGACTCCCACCTCGGACATTCAAACTCGCGAACATGAGTGCTATTATCAGTCCGAATCTGGCTTGAATATGATCAAGGATGCGCATCAACGGCCTCTCTCATTGATTTTTGGCCCATCTTGATAGAACTATCCTGGTAGAGACTACCGATGTTCCAGGGATATGTCAATTTTAAAGGTCTCTATAGGGAGGGGTGAACGAAAACCGGGTCCCCTTTTCTTTTTTCCACAACCACACAAGTACTGAGTAAAGGTTTTTCGGAGAATGTGGGCCAGTATCAATCACTGGCATATTCATCACTGGCGAGGCGGAAATAACAGATTCAGTTAGATGGGGATTTTCGTCAATTTGGCTCAGAACTCCAGAGGCATTTTTTTCTCTCTGTAGGAAGAGGAGATGTGACAAATCCATTCATATTTCCTTTGTTTTCGGTATTTTATGGTTCGCGGATGTGCGTTGTGGTGCAGTGAATATCGGCTCGGATCGAGAAATCGGGGAGTCGAGTTCGGATCCCAGTTGAATTCTTTGCATTCACTTACGCGCAAATACCCTTGGGAAAGGTATTAATCTGTCTCTTCCTTTCGGTTATAGCTTAAATAACAGGACAGATTGGGTTCTATAGACTTGGCTGGCCACCACTCTACCGCAGAAAGTAATGGCAACCTACTGCGAGATAATCTTCTGCCGAATCAATCATGTTTCTTTCGAGACATGATCGCCCATAGCGTGCATCACATATGGCCCTTAACTGACTGACTGACTGATGATTCGCTACATCCAGGCAGTTGGGAACGAATAAGAAGGCTTCAGGATCCAGCACAGTCTCGAAATTCTGTCTCCCATTCAGGTTATCATAAGTCTCACCCAGTATACCTCTGTATTGTAACAGGTAGGCGACCAGGTGCTCCCCTAATATAAGAGAAGAGACCTCGAATATAGCTTCTGTGTTCCTACGCCCCCACTCTCGTTGTTCGTTCGTAAAATTAAGTCTTTGATGATCAGTTCTTGACACTGCCTTCATACAGTCTCTGAGTAGGGGTAGCAATATGCATCACACGAATAAGCCCGGTCCCATAACGATTCTTTGAGCTTGACCCTCAGTGATTCCAGTGATTTGACCACTGTCTTTCGGGAAGCGTTAAATTCTTTGCGTACTCTTATCCACCACGATGGCTAACACATTGCTTTTTATAAAATTTCTTTATTTCTTTTGGGTCTTCCAAAAGTTCACCCTTTATAACCATTGGCTCTGTTAAAAAACTCCGCAATATTGCCTACACATTTAGGAGGGAGTGTCCAGTAATAAGGCGATTCTCTTACCTCACTAGTGTTGTTCATTTTGTCATCATTGTTTTGGTTAGCATGACATAGGCAATCATGGCTCTACACAACTTGCTAACTTGTGTATCGCTTGCTAATTTTCTTTTTCATTATTCATTTATCAAAACATTTGCAGCAGATTGTGAAACGTTTTCAAGTGAAAGGTCATGAGGAAGCGAATTACTTTTCTGCAATTTTCTACATTGAATTCTGAAATGCATTATAAACGACTGCTTGTCAAATAGAATAGATAAATTTTAGATGCAGCTTCCTACTATTCAACTTTGTTTCTCCCTTTGTTAACTCAAAATTTATAGCTGTGAAATAAATTATTTATCGAACATACTCACATTTTCAGTGGGTCGTTTAAGTTTGAAAACGTGATATTTTTTCATAACTAGCAATGTATTTTCTTTCAACATAATCAAATCGAATAAAAGTAAAACAAAGTTACATAAAATATCTCAGTGAAAAAGTCACAGGTAAAGAGAAACAGGACGAGATTAGCACACAGCCGAAAAATTCTCAGCCGTCAAAATCCCAGCCTTTTATCCAAAAGTGAATAACACCCCAATCTCATAAATAACATCAAGAAGTCACCTTTCTGACAAATTGACGATGGTGAAATTTGAAACCAAGCCTCATGGTCAGAAAGTTAGCATTCTAACCACTCGGCCACGAGGCCATTATATGATGCAATGATAAACAACAGTCAATCAGTCAGTCAGTTAAGTGCCATACGTGATACACGCTCGAAAGAGACATTACTGACTAGGCAGAAGATTATCCCCCAGTAGGTTGCCGTTGCTTTCTGCGGTAAACTGGTTATCAGCCAAGGCTATAGAACCCAATCTGTCTTATTATTTGACCCCTAACTGGAGGGAAGAAAGGGATTAATACCTTTACCAAGGGTATTTGTGCGTAAATGAATGCAAGAAATTCAACTCGAATTCGAACTCGGCTCCCCAATTTGTCGTTCCGAGTCGATATTCACTGCACCACAACGCACATCTGCCAATCTAGTAGCACGCTTAAATTCATGTGGTTGGTGCACCAGAGATAAAAGCTCTTCAATTAGTTGCCATGAAAATATTAGTAGAAAAGACAAAAAAGCCACCTACCGTTGGTGAGAAAGTGACTGAAGTCGAGATGCCAAGTCAGGATCGATTACATTGTAGATCCTTCTCTGGATTCTGTCAAGAACCTTGAAATGAATAGCAGGAGCATCCGACCAGATATGGCAACGAATGGTAGGTTTATAGATGGGCAAGATGGATTACTGACAAGAAAAGCTTTCTAGCCTAACACAGTGACCCAACCTTCCTAACAGTAGACGCAACTATATATTCGATGTAGTCCACTAGAGGACCACTAGAGGTCGGTTGAAAAATTGAGGCCAAAGAAGCACAGTGAGGGAAAGTACGCGCAGTTTCTTTCTAGAAGATAAGCATCAGACATGCTGATGGAGAGCAGGAAGGTGCTTAAAGAACAGATATTTTTCTTTTCGAGGCATTAAAATTTACAAGCCATATCCTTCTCCAGTTAACTACTGATTGGAGACCCTTTTCAAGAGCAACAGTCAGGTTTACTTTGTCAGCTTCGGCATATTTCCTCTAGAGATGGGTATAAATGGTCAGGTCATCTGCATAAATACCTATTTGGGAACTGATGAAATTAGGAAGATTGTTGGTGAAGATCAGGCAGCATAAGACCTAGGATAGAGTGCGTTCGTGTGAAATAATCTAGAGGCGTGCCCGTTCAAAACGACCATAATTTCATAATTTTATAGTAATGATTGAATTAAATTAAACAATCATCCTGTAATACCGAAGCTCTGAAACTTGCGTTAAAGGCCGGAATGCCAAATTCTGTCAAACGCTTTCGACATATCTACGACCACAGCTCGAGCTTCGGCATTATTATCTAGAGTTTGGTATACATATTCAGTGATGGCTGTTAGCACATCAGCGCTAGACCTGACGAAAAGGAAGCTATATTGTTTGTTAAAGAAATAGGTCGTGAGATGCTTAACAACTTCAACTTGATTATAGCCTCGAATACTTTGCGGACAAGCGGCAAGAGTCTGATAGATCGAAAATTCGAGGGGTCAGACCTGTTGTGATTCCCACATCACTTGTACTGGCGACCGACAGTGCTTTCGCCTGATTCCGGTACACCGAAGAAAGCATTTAGCGGAGGTATCTTTTCAGGTACGTGGGTGACGGGGCCAACATAATGTAACTGTAAATTGACAAGCATGTTCTTTGTGATTCAGTTTTAAGTGGTGAATTCCTTTAACTAATAATTGGATATTAACGGGACCAACATTGAAGCAAAAGACTTTGCCGGAGAATCAATGTGGGGTAGCGCGTCCCTGTGTTAATATAATCAGTAATGAAGTGATAATCGTTCATGTACTTTGGCAAACAACATAATCATTAATTATTTGTGAACGGTTCCAAATTTCAACATGATGTAGATTATCTTACCAATGTAACTCAAGAGTTCTTCACAGGAAGGATACGTTGAATCGTTAAAAAACTTACAGTTGTAAAATGGACACTTGGTATGTATTTGTACTAAACCTCTTCTCTATCAGGTGTTGTAAAAACACCTTTATTAACTAAAGAAAATAATGAAACTTAAATAGAAGTTAATTGTTTTTTGCCCGACCTTATCTGTCAGAGGTCTTTCCTTAACGTCCGCTTGTTGACGATGTATAAAAGGAAATAACTAAAGAGGATGTCTTAGCGACAAGACATGTCTCGTTTTTCATACCTGCCTGATAGTCAGTCAGTTAAGTTCCATGCGTGATACACGCTTGGATGATCATGTCTCGAAAGAGACATAACTGACTGAGCAGAAGATTTTCCCGCTGTAGCTTGCCATTAGACTGGTTGCCAAACAAGGCTATAGAACCCAAGTCATCCTGCTATTTAACGCATAACGGATTATTATCTTTTCTAAGAGGATTTGCGCGTAAATGAATGCAACAAATTCAACTTGAATTCGAAGTTGGCTCTCCGATTTCTCGTTCCGAGCTGATAACCACTGCACCATAACTCACCCCTTGAAAGGCGTTAAAGCTCATCAAGGATATAATTTCATGTGCTATAGCAAACAACATTATCACTAAAGATTACCGAATATATGGACACAGTGACGCGCAACCTACTGCTTTTCCGGGAAAGAAGTTATATTATTTGATTCAAATTTTATTATTACTTGGCCCAATTACAGTTTTCATAAACCAACCTGAAGTCAAAGTTTTGGTTAAAAGAATTCACCACTTAAAAGTGAATCACAAACGACATTTTAAAAAAGTCGAAAGAAGATGAAACGATTTTAAATTAAAAAATGCATGGTTTTAACTTTCTGTTCTTGTTTTCATTTTATCAAAATTTTTAGCGTAAAATAAAGCATATATTTTTAATATTGACGTTGTCTTGTTTCTGAAGCACTGTTCTATTCTTCATTATAAATATTCACGTTCATTAGAAACAAAGAGCTGAGCTCCTCAGTAATATCAGTCTGCTTATTGGCAGTAGCTGCTAATCTCTTCTGAGATAGAGTTTTAGAGCAGTAGATGAGGTTCTACAGAAGGATGCTGAGGATACCATGGACGAAGCATGTGAGCAGCAAGCAAGTTTATATTAAAAAACAGAAAGACAGCAGAAACTTCTGGGACACATAATGAAGAAAGGGGGCCTGGAGAATTTGACACTCACAAGACATGGAAGGCAAGCGAGACACAAGCAAACGGTAAGTAATGCATCTAACGACCTCGTGTAAGTGGTTGGCAAAACAGGTACTGGGGGTAGTAAGAGGACAAATATAGCTTACAAGCTACAAAGAATAGAAAGTTGTTGAAAGCCATGATCACCCGCCCCCTGAACCGAAACAGCACATAGAAGAGATTTATGTTCGATTTATTTTCTCACCATAATTTTTTTCCTATATTAAATCATCACATTTACATTTTTATTTTACTATATTTCCTGTGTAGAAATCTCTATTTCATAGCGGATGGTTTGTAATTTCATTAACTTTTTTAAAATCAGCTATATGCTTTTTAAGCAATGTTATTATAGTAACGAAAACTTTCCTTGGATTTTTTAGCTGTTTTGATAATACTCGTTGAGCAGGAAACGTTACCAATGAAATAAATATTTAAGCAACCGACTGATTTTCACGTATTTCATCCTACTCAGTTCTATTTCTCGATTGCATTTGATTTAGAATTTCATGTCGTTCAATATGAAAAATCTGGCATTACATGTTCTTCCTGAAAGTGATGCCAACATTTGTGTGTGGTGATTTGGCAAAATTGCAGAGAGGGCAAGAGAAAATATATAACCAAGGGAGGTCAAAGTTAATTCGCAGTTCCATTGAGGAACATTAGTTTTTTCGCCAGCAGATGTTGCCTTTTCGCTTTGGCTCGAATATTATAATTTACAAAAAAGTTGCAGTTTAAGGACGATAGCTGAGAAGATTAACCCATCATGATTCGTTAATTAGATAACAAAGTAAATGTGAGTTCGTTCCCTGTACAGAGTGCTAAAAAGAACCTACAGTGTATTGAGAAAGTTCTGCCTCCGTTTAGTTTTAAATTTTCTGAAGACAACGCGGTTCGACATACCTGAATAAGGAAGACACAAAGCAGAAACTTTGTAATAATAACAAAGATAAAGAGATTAGTCTATATGTAAATGATTTAAAATATACAGTATAGTGTGTTTTTATAATCTGTTCTGAAATAATACTTCAAACTCTCAAGTAACACAAACCATAGGTGCTGCAGTTTTGCCTTTATGTACACATACATACTGCTCAGTTACGTGGTGTAATGGATATAAGCTTAGAATGAGAATTCGGGGAGCCGAGTTCGCATTCCAATCGAATTCTTTTCATTCACCTACGCACAAATACCATTGGGAAAATTATTAATCCATCTTTTCTTCTTCCAATTATGGATGAAATAGCAGGATAGATTGGGTTCTGTAGCCTTAGTTGGCAACCGGTCTACTGCAGAAAGTAATGGCAACCTACTGCGGAAAAATCTTTTGCCTAATCAGTCATGTCTTGAAAGAGATACGATCACCCAAGCTGATTGACATAATGTATTAGGTTCGTAAAAAACAAACAAAAAAAAAACATGTACCACAACCATAATAGCATTGGCGTGTTATGGGTAAGATAGCCTGACGAAGCGCATACCCCTTCAGGCTCATTTCAAATTCTGGTTTTTCCTTCTGCTAGACTATTTGACACTTCAATTCAAGAAAGTCCACTCTGCTAAAATTAGTTATGTAAAAGGATGTTGGCTACCATTTTTCATATTTATCCATCTGTTTTTAGATGCGAAGATTAACTTTGATTATCGCAATATGATTGTCTTATTTCTGAGATGAGATATTGTAATTATTTACATTGTTCAGATTGTTGTCATCACCTTTGTTGCCCTATTAACGACTTTTCTTTGTCTTATTCAGTTGATTGAACGCTTTATTTCGATCACTAGAATATATTGTTCTCGTTCTATGAGCCATGTCACTTCCGGATGTTTAAGATTTTTGTTCACCAGGTATTGAATTCACAAATTTTTGGGTCAAGTCACTGAATCCAACTAATACTTTTATTCACTTGGCCATTCGTCCTTGAGAACATCAGTTTATGAATTTTTGGAAACATTATGTTTAAATTTTACCACAGTTCATATTACAACCTTGATGTTTGTAACTGTTATTCTCTAGCAATCCGTATTAATAGCTTCATATTGTATTCATTTTTTATGCATGGCTGGCTTAGGAGATTTTTGTGGCCCAGCATATACGCTGATTACTTGAGTTTTTGAATTTTCTAGTGATGTTCTCTATTATTTCAACTTCATTACACAGGCTGATGGTGATCTCATTTTCCCCTCCATATATGGTCTGCTATACCTGATTTTTCTGTTTCCCCCCGGTTTACGTCTTTGCGGTGTTTATGCAGCTTTAATGGGGCGGCCCGTCTCTTCTTTATATTTTTCACCGCAACTGCATGGAATGGCGTACACAGTCCTTAAACATGTTCTCTATGTAAGGTCTTATTTGAAAGAGGTGTTTGCGAAGTGTTGAAACACTTTTGAAGGTTGTCTTGATATTATATGGACCACAGATATTTTGTATTTTTTCCGACGATCACATAGGGTAGGTAAAACGAGGTTGTTTTTTGAGCGCTGTTGTCCTCTTGCACTCTTGCATTTGCATTTGTTGAAGCTGCTGCTATGTCGCTACTTATGACTTTTGCTCAAGTTGGTAAGCAGCAGATGATCACTTTCTTTACACTGTATGGATGATGAGAGTTGAAGTTGGGTTATTATCCGATGAATGTTGGCTTGCAATATACTGAACCCATTCTCTCTTCGCGATACTAGTACATCCAGGAATGCTAGATTGCTGTTCTTTTCTTTCTCCATTTTGAACTGTATCGATGTTATTATTGAGTTCACATGGTCCAGTAGTAGCTGGATCTCTTCCTTATGTGGTCAGAGTGTCACGTACGTATTTCATTCATATTGTTGCCTTTAGTTATGTGAATTCTTATATCATCTCCTCGAAGTATTCCATATATGTTAGCCATTGCTGGTGATAATGGCGATCTCATTGCTACGCCTTAATCCAGACGATATATGTATGTACCCATTCTGAAGTGTGTAGTTTGTATACAGAAAGTCATCACTTACATCATGTTATCTATTGGTATACTGGTATGTTCTTGACGAGTGATGAGTACGTGGCCAGTCTGTCCTTGACTACCAATAGTGCCTCCACTCTGGGTACCTTGGCAAACAAACTCACCACATCTAGTTTCACAATCTGGGATTGGATGCGAGAATCTTTGATTAGTTCTACGAAATGGGCAGAATTTCGGATATATGACCGCGACTTTCCTATTAATTAGTCAATTATATCCACAAGGAAGCGACTCAGAGAGTGGCACATAAAGCGTTGGCAGTTAACAACTGACCTGAGCGGATTATCGTCTTTATGAATTTTGTGAAGACCATATATGTGAGATGGCTTGCTGTAATCATTCATCTGAAGAAGGCCGGAGCGTACACAGGCCGAAACGTCATTAATATAGCAACAAAGGTGACGACAACAGTCCGAACAATGTAAATAATGTAAATCATTTGTCAGTTTGGGAAACATATACAACCATTTACCTCTGATTTATTTTGTTACATTAGAAAATTACTATAAGAACATTTTCTTAAAATGTCTATATTGCAAGCGTTGTTGAAATGGAATAACTTGTGACTCATGCAGTGAATATTCTGAAAGTGTTTTATTTGCTACCGTTTTCTTCTTTGTTCTCTCCCTCTCTCCATCCGGAATGATATATGGGTAGACCGAGACGCTGTGAGGAAAAAATTATAAAAAAGCATGTGTTTAATTTTCTGATTAGTGGAATGATCATGTTTCTTTACAAAAGGTGATTAAACTGATAGTTTGTATGAATGATTGGTCTAGAACGTTCATGAATAACTAGCAAGCAGTCAGGTTACTTTAACCAGTGGTTCTCAAACGGTGCGGTGGAAGAGGATAGCAGATGAGACGGAATGACTAAAAACCAATTGTGAAACATGCAGGTGTGCCTATTTTTATAGGTTCGTTTGTATTTACTGCAAAGATGTTAAAAGAAATTTTGATCTTGCCAGAATAATTAAAATAGTACCCAGCATCATTAGAGTACTTGGAACAGCCGGGAAAATCTTTATAAAATAAATAAATAAAAGGAAAAAATAAAATAAAATTTGATGAAGTATTAACATCATCCAAACAACTGCATTACTCAAATCATCTAGCATAGTAGTATCTGGTAGAATATTGAGAAGGTTTTCTACCGATTGATTTTAGGTAAAAACTACTAGTTACTACTCATGCAAAACACCTTACCAGTATAAAATTGCAAAATCATCGGAAACGTTAAAGACACGGGGACGTTCAGCTTTAAATTTAATTTTGGATGTTTGGTGTTTGCATATGAACATCCGAACCAATTTCATTCAGCATTTTATCATGTGTTGCTGTTCTTTTAAAATATCCTACAAATTGATAGCAGCAGATCTATGTGGAAAGGAAATATGTCACATGAATCTGGGCGTAAATTTGCCATAGAAACTTCCGAAATTAGTACACTTTCAATATATTTTCACCTTAAAAATTAACTTCTCTTTTTAACTAAAACTGCATTACTGAATTTGTCAAATTTGTGGTCAGGCCTATTGCAATAACCGTCGAAATTAAAAGTGAGCGCCCCTATATTTTTTAACTTTTTTGATGTAAAATTGCAATCGGTGTTTATTGTATTTTTCTTTCTTTCTTTCTTTCTTTCTTTCTTTCTTTCTTTTTCTTTCTTTCTTTCTTTCTTTCTTTCTTTCTTTCTATATATATATATGTATATATTTATCATAAATTATACTTTAGAACATGTACAAACTACAATCTACTACAGAAGTGTACATTTTGTTTCGACATTGAAAGAACAATGTCTCATCAGGTAGTTAGTAAAGATGGTAATAATTACTAACTACCTGATGAGACATTGTTCTTTCAATGTCGAAACTAAATGCACACTTTTGTAGTAGATTGTAGTTTGTACATGTTCTAAAGTATAATTTATAATAAATATGCATTGCTCTATTTCTATATTGAGGACAGTTTTAAATTAATGTTTTGAACGTTGTAAATATTTTCTTTGTTCCTTATTCATTTAGACACACACACACACACACACACATACACAGACACACATATATATATATACGTATAGAATAAGTAAAGAACAAGTAGGAAAAGGTGTCTTTAATCTAACTTGTTTCACTTTAACAAGCTTCTTCAGAGATTCCTAAATGACAAATAATTTAATCTATTTGATTTTTAAAAAGATTTTTACATCATTTGTCTTTTTAAAATATCTGAAGAACCTTGTTAAAGTGAAACAAGTTAGATTAAAGGCACTTTTCCCTACTTGTCCTTTACTTATTCTATTCATCTTGTCGGATTGCGACCCACACACACACACACACACACACACACACACACACACACATATATATATATATATATATATATATATATATATATATTCGTCATCCACATACAACCCTGTTTCGCTGTATCACAGCTCATCAGTGTGGCTAGGATCGAAACTTTAATTCCATCCCGGGATGTTATTTAAAAGTTTTATACATTTTGTCATTTGATTAACTATGTGTGTGCTTTTTTAATTATATTTTTTGATTAAATTTGGTTTTTTGGCTTGGATGGTGTGACGAAATCTCAAATCATTACGTGATTTAAGTTTTCCAGCAAACAATACTCATTAAATAGGTGGAGAATTTTGTTTCAGCAACAATATTATATAGTGTAACTAATTCAAGGGAAGCAACTTTTTGTTTGCAAAATCATTCAATTTTTTAAAAGAACTATTTTTATCGTTTGATGGCAAGACTTCATATCATCGTTAAAAACTAATTATAGAATATTTAAAATTTTTAAGTTAATTTTCACTCAAATCCAATTTGGTACATTTTAAACTAATTTATTTTGAAACAAATTAAAATGTAATATTGAAGTTAAATATAAACAAATTATTCTTCAAGGGAAATCACTCTTAAATATCACAGAGAATATTAAATGAAAGGTTAGACCACGAAGAAAAAATAATGAAGATATTTTCTAGGCATTCAATTCATTGCTCTCCTCAAAAACGTTGCTGCGTGATTCAGATGTTTAAAAAACAAAACAAAAAAAAACCCAAATATTTTAATATTTGTTGAATGAGATAATTGATTATTTTTTCTCCAAGTATTTCATTTAAGTCAAATTATTTCTGGTAAAATAAAATTTTTGAAATTCTGAAAGTTTAGGTATGATTAAATATATTCTCGATCGCATGCACACGCGCGCGCGCACACACACACACTGAAGAAATTTACACATAAATAAAAAATATAAAATTGGGAACATTAATTTGTTTTATAAAAAGATACTTATCCCAAACATATATTTACAGGCATGTTGTATATGAAAATGATTTTATATGTACACTTTTATGCAAGTATTACACACACACACACACACACACACACACACACACACACACACACACACACACACATATATATATATATATCAGTGTACATGCTTGAATACAACATTCAGGCCATGTCTGAAAATTTCGTTCAAGCAGGAAACAGAATGTTGCCTCTCAATTTTAAACTCAATGTCCACTTTTATATTTTCGTACGCTTTGTCCTCGATATTTTTTGCCTATAAAAATAGCATATCTTAAAACTCTCTCTCTCTATATATATAAATTAATTCATCTTTATTTCGCTTTTTACAAGTAGTTCTTTTTCACAAAATTGTTGATCGATTTTCCGATACATTTGCGCCGTCATTTCACCAGTTAGTAGTTTTTTTAACAAAGAACATGGCGATTTGTTCCGACGAAAGAATATACCACTGTTTTTTCTGTGCTGTTTGATGAATGTTTCGTCATGTTCGTCGTTACTTTCTGTCGGAATGATGCCTCGAAGGTATTTTTCTAGTTCCTTCATTTCCGACAAATCATCTTGCTTCCTCATTGGCATTACATGATTTGGTATGTTTTCTCGTCGAAGATTGTGCAGGCAGTGGCCTTCGAAGTCACAATTGCTTGCAAATTTGGAATGATATTGAGTTTTAACATTTGGTGGACATGCGTACGAAGTTGAAGGTGAATTTTGTTCCATGGCAAGGACTTGATATAAGATGGCGGATTGCACACGATTTTCATCGTTATCTGTAACTGAAAATTTTGGTATTTTTCTTTTGGTACAACTGGAATCATCAGAATGATCGAAAGTAAAATAGGTGTTATTTGTTGACTTGTGAAATATCGACTCAACTGCGGAAGATGATCCTTCCTCTAATAAACATTTCAAACCAGGAAATTCAGCTTTCGAGGAACACTTTGACGATTTCTCTTCTAACAAGTTTTGCTTTTTTGAGGTTAACACTTTTACTAGTGGACGTTTTGAAGTATTTTGCTTTACTAAAGTATCAGTTATTTGATTATTTTTGTTACTTGTCCTTGTTGTATCAATAATGGACATATTTATTCCTTTGTAATTAGCTGGTAAGCGGTTTTTATAAGAGTCATCTTTGGTGGCCACACGTTTGACATCATCTTCATTAGACAGGATCCATATATCTTGTGAGCTGGACTGAGCCGTATTGCTATTAATAGCATTAATATCATTAGAAAATCCAGAGTCCGAAAAATGCGATCCCAGTTTTATAGTATCCAATTTGTCTTCAAAACAAACCATTGAATCATTCATATTTGCTTGTTTGTTCCCATTAAATCCGTTGTAATCGTCCATGCCATCTTCAGCGTCTTTCTGGTTCACAAATGTAATTTCTGAAGTTTTGGTTTTCGAAATGTTCCGTGACTTTTGACCGTCTGTTGAATTACTTTCCTGAATAGTTCTTTTAAAATGAAATTTTTCAAACTCGCTGCAAGTGTTTGAAATAAAATTGTTATTTTGGTTTGTACCAGATATTTCCTGTTCACTATAACAACATGGGGTTTCCAAATAATACAAGTATAAAGACTCTTGAGAATGTTCATTGCAGTAGTTTGTACTTTTCTCAGGGATTTTGTTAAAATCCTCTATTGAAAGCTCTATAGATTTTACAGGACAATTTTTGATTGAAGACAAAGGCGCCAGTACTTTATGTTCCTTCACTGGCCAGAAATTAAATTCTCTCAACTGACTCTCGTTCTGCAAATTGTTGCTGCTTTTATTGATTGTTGTTGTGACAGCGCAAGATGTCGATATTGCGTTATTTGTTGATGATACTTGACGAAGATTTGCGTTAACACCTGAACAAGGGCCATTGAAATCATTTTGATCCCTGGTTGATTCATTGACGCAGACAATATCATCGCTTGTGCTTAAGTCCCTTTGTGAGTCTCGTGACAAGTTTTCTCCTCCCGACAAAGGACTTCCGTATGGAGTAACATCCAGTAACGTCGACAAATCTACAAAACTGCATTCATGGACACAGTCGTTAGCGCAGCCATTTTTCCAATTGCTATCATAATCGTGTGGTGAAACAATAGTTTTGCTTGCAACACGACCTTCACAATCAATAACGTCTTCTTCGTCGGAGGAGATGGACAAACCTGTAGAAAATTTCGTGAATTTCTCACTTACAGAAGTGTTGTTGTCATTTAAAACTCTATCGTAGTTAGACTGTAAGAATGACGACTTTTTAGCCGGGAACTTATACACTGAATCCCTTTCGCTGTCTGAAGATGAAATGGATAATGTGCTCTCGGTGTTTTCGGAGCCAGATCGCGACTCTATTTCAAGAAAACTAGACGCCCGTGTCTCTTGAGCTAAAGATTCGAAGTCCATCGTGAATATATCCGTATTGTTAAATAAGTCACTTATATCTAAAATGCCCGTATCTGTTGAGGGCAGTTTTTCCGTTTTAACATAAGTAGACATATCGGAACTGAGTCTGTCATCGGTAAATATTAATTGATCAATCAATGACTCTAATGCTGCGCTTTCGTCTCTGTCTAAATCTGCAAACGATTCCTCACTGAACGCCGAATCGGTGGAGTTTGTACGGTATCGAGTTTCAAGTTTCGCATTGCGGAACATTGCAATTCTTCCGCGAGAAATCTGTCTGTTCTCTGCTTTGTCCGGTAGAGTTTGAGAACTTTCTTGAGAGTTTTTTTCGACTGGTGTAAGACCATTGAAGTAAGAAACTGCGTTTTTATCTTTACATTTTAGATCTGGGACTATTTTTATGCTGTGTGACTTTTCCCTGAATTTTAAGCTGTTCTTTGTATTAGCTGAGTAATTGCTTTGCTGAGTGAAGATCATCTTTGCTGCCATGTTGAAATTGCTATGACATTTGCTAAACTGCTTCCTTTTATTACTTTCCGTCTTTGATCCTTTCGTTCCTTCGCAGGAAACAAAGCCCGGAGAGTGTCACGTCTTTGGTACACAAAAAATCTTTCAGAACTATCAATAATGCCATTGTGTTCTTTGCTTCTGATATTTCTGCATTATCTGTGAAAGAAAATAGAGGAAAAATGTGAGAATTATAAGAATAACCGTG
This sequence comes from Ascarosepion bandense, assembly GCA_037127315.1. Classification (NCBI taxonomy): domain Eukaryota; kingdom Metazoa; phylum Mollusca; class Cephalopoda; order Sepiida; family Sepiidae; genus Ascarosepion; species Ascarosepion bandense. The sequence continues at coordinate 1,243,795 of JBBBDQ010000369.1, forward strand.
GAAAAAAATATTTATTATCCCGACAATTTTATTTGCAATTTTATTTATTATTCCGACAATTTTATTTGCAGAAAATGAAATAAAAACAAAAAATAATTTGCTAAGCTTTGTAAATATGTAAAAGAAAAACAGTTGTGAGGGTACTTTCATTATTGAAGTTTAACATTCATGTGCGTTTAACATTTCAGACATAAGTCAAATATATATTTATAAATGGACAATAAGAAAAAAGAAAAAACTCAGCCGTATCATCTTCTGTTGCAAAAAAAATCCTTACATTATTAAATTCCATCAGAGACTGAAACGCGATAATTATGACAAAGTGGAAAGGTTTCGTGTGAAGCGTTTCGTTCTTTAGGGCTTAATAGGACTAAAGTGATGTTTATGGTGATGCGACTACGCATGCGCACTAAGGAAAAAGGGACGCTAGGAATTTTAAATTTAAAGTTAAAAAAAATGAATGAAAAAGATGTTTCCGTATAGTGTAGCTGATTTCATTTAGTTTTTTTCGTGTTTTTTAGTATTTCCGTCATTTTTGTTATTAAATATCCCAGTATGAGATAATAGAAGATCTGCCAAGTATTGTAAAATATAAAAAACGCTGGACATAAATTTATTGTGGATAATCTGGTAATTAAAACACTTTCTATAAATTTCGTCATAGAAAATTAATTTCTTTTTAATGAGAGTAGCACGTTTTAAATAAAAATTATCGTCAGACTCATACTAAAACATTTAGTGTGTTGGTTCGTAAAAGATATAAACACACACACACACACACACACACATATATATGTTCGTGTGTGTGTGTGTGCTTATATATATAAGCACACACACACGCACACACACATTTATAGGATTATATGTATGTCTGATCATGAGCCGTTCTAAACATCGTATTTTGGCTTTAATTTCAGGTAAAAATAAAGATAAAAATTGTCCAACATTTGGATATTATTTTAGTATGCTGGTTCTGAGCTTTCGGCTCACATGAGCTATCTTCAGAAAGGTTACAGGGACGTTAACATAATGAGATCCACCATCAAAGATGATGTTATCCTGCGTTGACATAAAACATTGATATGCGACGATAACAGTCACCGAATAGCAGACGCAGGTCGTAAAATTGTAATGCGGTTCTATGACGTCACACCGCGTGAGAGACCGAAATGTTAACAGAACCATATGTCTAAATGCAATGTAATGTGTTGTGACTATATTGAAGTGTGATTTTATTAAGTGTGGGTTGTTTGGATTTAAAGTAGATGGCCTCCAATATATGGAGGTTCTGTTTACTGTGTGTATGTGCGAGTATTATTGTGTCATCGACTAAAATCTGTTGAATATTACCTATTAGACAGATTTTAATCCTTATGTTAATGTCCTTGTAACTTCTCAGGGTCGGGCCAGGAAAATGTTCTCGTCAGGATCTATTTAGCACGTTTTTAGAACACCCATTCGTCCCTGGATTGAATACTGTCGCCATATCTTATCGGGTGCTCCTGTAATTCATCTTGAGGTTCTTGACAAAATCCAAAGGAAGATTTGCAATATAATCAATCATCATTCAGTACTTCATTTTCAGTCACTTTCTCACCGACGTCATGTGGTTGCCCTCTGTTTTATATATATATATATATATATATATATATATATATATATATATATTGTCATGTTTGTAATTCGTACCTTCCGTCAGCAAGGACTAATTCATTCGAACACCGTTTTCTTTGTTTGTTTGTTTACCTTCACCTCTCGTCTCACTGCGACGTCTTTCTTGTTACTGTTTTTATTCTATTTTATTTGTTTTCCCTTTTCTTTCATTCTTGTGCTTTCTAATATAGACTATGCTTCCTTTTGTTTTAATTTCCTGTCCTTTATTACGCTCTACTGTTTTTTATCCACTCTCGGCAACGTGATAAGGCCACGTGAGCGAGATTGTCCTTTGGCGGAATCTTCAGATTCTTCCTGTTGGTCCCTGTATCCATACGCACTATTCATCTCTCCGCCGTTTCATAGAACTTTAGTATGTGATTTCCTTCTTAGCCCTTTCATCTCTTTCACATTGTAAGTGCATTATTGTGGCACAACGAATAGTTGTTGCTTCTTTATCTCTGTGTTGCTCGTTCTTCTAGCCCAAAAATAGATATTTTAGAAAAGAAATAAGGACCCTTTGTCCAGAATTTGCTCAGCCGTATAGTCATGCCTTTACCATGTCCAAAGTTGTAATTATCTATTTCATGATATTAACACTAAGCTGCTTTTCCAAATTTGTTTCCTTGTTAAAATTAAAAACGCCTTTACTGATATATCAGGCCTCCTCATAGCTGCTGGTAGGAGTGGTTAGCCTTTTCTTTTCTTCTTTGTTCTCGCTTGTTCCCTTCCCTCTATCTACATCCCGATATCCAGCTCTACGATTAAAACTCTGCTTGCCAAAATGCATTTATTCAGTAAAACCACTGAAAGACAACAACCTTGGCGCTAAACATTACCACAATTAAACACTATATATATGTGTGTGTGTCTATGTACCAGGCCGTTATTAATAACTTGATTAAAGACCATAAAAAGAAGTTTTAACTTTTCTTGTTAAGTACAAGATTGATTGAAGGATTTGCTTTTACCACATATCAATCATTTACAGATTTTTTAAGTAAAAAAAAAAAGACTCTAAGAATTTTTGAGATATAATAATAATTTTCTGATACAAGTTTTACTAATTAACCCATAACTATGAAGAGATAAGCGGTGGATTAATATATTTTCCAAGCAGATTGTCGCCTAAGTGAATATAATTGGAATTGAAACTTGATCTTTCTAATTTCCATTTTCGAACCGTTATTCTTTACACCATTGTTTCGATGTGATATGGACGTAAGCCGTTTATGTCCAAGAAAATCAATGTTTAGATTCTATGAATAACATGTATAGTTGTTCTTTCTCACTGTTCCGGATAAATGACAGAAGCATGTTCAAAATCAGCAGCTTTGAAAAGCCTAGACAATATTTACACTTATTACTTACCTGCTACCTGCCGGGTAGGGATCCTTATCTCTCAGTTGTGTCCCTGCCTTCAGGAAGAGTGCGGCCAACTTGCGTCTCTGTCCGAGGACAGATAGGCAACCGAGAAAAATAAAATACTGAGAGGTGCCCGATTCGGACACCCGAAAAAGATGCCTAAGGCTACACTACCCCATTGCATTAGCAGGGTGGATTGTCACCGAGGCTAGCGCAACATACGGTTGCGGAGGCGGCGACATCACATCTCAGTAGGGAGAGAGGTGAACATCATACCTACGCCCACTGAAACTAGACATTCATTCTCTATTAGGGTCACCTCGAGGTGGTGTAATGGTTATCAAGTTTGTCTCGTTAGAATCATTAGTAGTGAGTTCAATCTTCACTGGGTGCCTCGAATTTTCGGCCTTGTGCCACATCTAAGCTGGACTTAGAAGATCACCATTCATTCTCTTCTAGAAATCAAGAAAAGTTAATAAAAACGCGTTCCTTTTATTCGTGGGTGCATCAATGTCCACAATCCTACGCGTTGTTATTGCAATTTTAGACATTTGATGCATAAGGTCTGGTCTCCATGGACGAAATACAAATGAATAATAGAGCAATATTTTGATCTAACCTTCTCTCCGTATCGATAAAAGATGAATATAAATGTTTCATTACCAAGGTAAGCATATAAAGGTCAGCACCAACATAATGTTTATAGTTTCACATCGAAGATCAGCGACATTTTGTCGTGTAGTACTTCGAATATATTTGTTCTTTTAATCTTTATTGTTCTCACTAAATTTATTCAGGTTTACGGATACATCACATTGAAACACCAGTTATCACACGATCACCGAAGTCAAGCCTTGATTTTCCCCTCTTGATGGTTTCTTTTGCAGGGTCAGATATACAAATAAGGAAAATAACCAATAAAAACGAACAATAAACACTGGTATTAAAACCATTTTGGAATACCAGGTGTTTGGAAGTGCGGTTGGTGCAATGGATAAAAACTCGGAAATGTTAATTGGAGAGCCGATTTCTAATTCCAGGTCGGGTTGTATATTTCCTTACTTGAGAAAAGCATGAATCCACCTCTTCTCCCCAAGCTATGGGTTAGCTAGTAAGACGTGTCACATTAAAGTCATTATTATCTTCAAAATAGAAAAGAAAATCTTGCAATCTAAAAATATTTTCTGGCTTTAAATAAGCTGCAATATAAATATATTGATTGATTTTTTACGGCTTATTAACACAATAAGCCGTAAAAAATCAATCAATATATTTATTCGTCAATTTCTGTCATTGCTAAGTTTTTCCAGTTGTCTCATTATATATCGTCTCGGAAATGAATGTATAGTTTGTTTGATATCAACATTTTTTAAAATAGAGAGCCAGGTTTGTTTTGATCGGCCTGTACAAGTCACTTTCCTTTCTTGACAAAATTCAGTGAGTGCTAGGGTGTTTTTTTTTTATCTATTCGAAGAAAGTGGTCAGTCCACCGCAATTCTCATTGTTTTATAACGTCACTTCATTGTTTCTGTTTACGTGATTGATAAATCGATTTATTGCTGATTTTTCCCGACAATCATATCAATAACTTTTTGTAGTTGTTATGACCAAATTGCCTCAACATAAAATTGAATAAAAAAAAAGAAACAAGAAAAAAATATTTAGCTTGTTGCCAAAAGATATGGCCAAGATTTCCCCCTGTCGATGGTTTCTTTCGAAGGGTAAGATACACGGATAACGAAAATGATTAAATAAAGACGTACAACAAACACCAGTATTAAAATTTAACACGATTTAATTGATTGTCAAAGATAATACAAAGAAACATGTATGTGTAGAAAAATGTGTGCAATGTATGCAATATGAGAAACGAAAAAAAAAATTACTTCGGTTCGTTGTCTGAAAGCACAAATATCCTCTTTTTTTCTCTTTCTCCTTTTTTGTCTCGCTTTCTCTCTGATAACATTACGAAATCAGCGGTTAAGCTAATGTATGTAAAGTTAAATAGCAAGGATATATATCTAATCTAAACTTATAAATGTAACTTTGTCTGTGTGTGTGTGTGTGTGTGTGTGTGTGTGTGCGTGCGTGTGTGTGTGTATCTGTTACCTATAGACTCCGAAACGGCTGAACCGATTTTCTTGAAAATTTACACAGTTGTACTATAAGCGTCTGCGAGTGTTCTTAGCTAGGGTTTGTGTCAAGGTACCCCTGATAAATATCGAAAATTGATAATCGAAAAAATCGGGTTATAGAAGGAGTGGTCTGATTTTAATCAAATTTGATACACTCATAGACAAAGACATAAGAAACAATATTCAGAAGCCTCAAGGTTGCAGTTCTTACAATAGTGCAGAAAATTTGATATCGATACCAGGAATTCAAAATTTGACTTACATTCATTCATTTTTCTTTCAGTCTAGGGTTTCGCTTTAACTGGAAACAACTATTGCTTTTTAGTCTTTCGTGCCAACGTCCAAAGAGTCTGAGCTCCAGGACCATGGATTAGTTTTAAAGCTTTCATTACATCCGAGCAACGTCGGGCTATACTGCTAGTATATATATATATCCTTGCATCGTTCATTCAGCAATGAATTCGAACACTCTCAGCTATTGGGCGTGTATAATACACGCTAAAAATTCTGTCTCCTTCTACCGAGCGCCTGTAGCTCAGAGATAGAATCGCCGACTGACGTCAATTCGGTCGGGTTTAAATCCTGGGTAAAAAGCAATCGGTGGTCTAACTGTACTGATGAGCTGTGATACAGCGAAACAGATCTGTCTGCGGATGACTATATATATATATATATATAGAGAGAGAGAGAGAGAGAGGGAGAGATTATAAACTTTTCATGCTGTAGGTGTTAAGGGTGAATATGTGGTAACGTAACATAGTAACTTAACCGGAACCCAATAATTTTGTCCATCGTCTTTGATGTTTTATACCGTTTACTATTATACGGATCGGAAGATATTTGTAACATTGGCATTGCTGATTTATAGGGCTAAAACTAAGAGGAAGAAAAGATTATACAATATTTGTGAATGATTACAAAAGGCCCCATCATCATGTTCACTCGCGTCAGTTTTTTATGGTGAAAAACTATTTATTCCGAAACGGCTAACTTGAAACACCACACGCAACTCGTAATGACCATTATAAAAAATGATAGCACCATTTGTTCAACGTAATGATCCAAACATTAAAAATAAAACGCTAGTTTTTGATCTGTGTAAAACTTAGAATAATTCCATTTACTATACACATTCAGATAATTCTCAAACCGCAGATATTCTAAAGCAAACGGATTTTATTCATTTGTTAAAAAAGAAAAGGAAAAACGTTCAAGACTGACTTTAAACAGAGCTGTCGTCTGTCACATTGACATTTGTTCGCGAGACATCCGGACAATTCTCTCAGGGTAATAGAGGAAGTAAAATCTGTTTCCGGTTGGCTTGCTTCCTCTTATTTTTAAGCAAATAAATTGTAAAGATCACAAGTCCATTCTGTCTAATATTTTAAAAAATCCTTTAAGCAATTTTGACATCCTTTGTGTTCAGCAGACATTTTTACTTCATTTTGATTTTACTTATTATATATATCGGTCTGTAAACATATTTTGTTGACTTTTTTAATTAATCAGAATATTTCACTGTATAGACGTGAACAACTAATAAATTAATATCATCTTTTTTTTCTTTTTCTTTTTTGTCGAGTCTGCAACGATAGATGCGGTTTGGTGTTGTCCTGATGGAAAATGACACTCTTCCTATTGGCTAATTTCGAACGCTTTTTATTGACTTCTATCTTTAATCGGTCTAACTGGAAAGAATATTTGTTTGAATTCAGCATTTAATTTTGTCAGATAATCTCGTAATACGCAATGCACTTTCGATCTCACCAGATACACAGCATCACCTTCGGATGATGATCGGATTTGATGCAGCTAACGCGGGTAATTTCGTTTTAGTTAGGACCTTTTCGATACACATTGTGGTAAACAATCCATTTTTATCGCTTGTGTTTATTATTTTTAAAAAATGAATCATTTTTTTCCATTTGAGCAACATCACCGGTAGAAAATGTGTTCCATTATTTTTTCCATTAAATCATAGTTGAGATTCATGTATCCAAACGTTTTAAAATTTGAAAATATGTTGAATATCTTTGCGATCTCTAGTGTTGTGCATTGGTCTTAGTCAGCGTTTTGATTTGATCACCATCAACGACCGCAGGCATGCCGGAACGTTCGTTGTTTTCCAGATTTTTCTTCATGTGCCGTGTCCCTTTAGGATGTAGGCGTTCATGAACTTCCACTTGGCTCTGTCTCCTGTCGCTTTCAATATTTTTCCTTTTGGTATCTCTCCCAAAACCCTCTTCGCCATCCGTTTGCTCAGACCTGTTAAGTAGGTTAAGCAAGTAAGCTGCTTTCCCCTGTCTCTCTTTCTTTCTATCCATCCTGTGATTTTCCAGGCCCTTCTTCCTCATTACGTGTACTGGGAACTTCAGCTGCCTCTTCCTGATGTTAAGTATGAGTTTTCTTTTTGTTTGCATCCTCTCCAACACCTCATCGTTGCTAACATGCTCAATCAATGTTATCCTCAGCATCCTTCTGTAGAATCATATTTCTGCTACTTCAAGCATCCTTGAGGTGATCATCCAACATTCGCTGCCATACAGAAGAACCTATATCACATAGCAATCCAGCACTCTTTTCTTTGTTCCAATGAGATTTTCCTGTCTCTCAGTACTCTGGTTACCTTTTGAAATACGTCCTTAGCCATGCTGATTCGTCTTCGGATCTGAATGCCACACTTTCCATCCTCTGACAAAACGCTTCCCAGGTATTTAAATTTATTTCTGAATCTAGTAAAGGCTTTGCAAATAATACTCTCACTTATAGAACCAATTCCATAAACGGTACATACTGCCTGTGCTGTTTTACATCGATTATTTTTCATTTTTGGAAATAAAAGATCAAATGATAAAAATGTAAAAATTTAATTTTTCTCCATTTTCACTTTTAACGAAAAAAGGAAACTTCAAATCCACACACAAGTCGTATAGAAAGAAATATTGCCTCTCAGATGCCTCCTATAGAAAAACGTTAGAAACTACAGACAATATTGTCTTCAATAATATCTTTTTATTTTTCTACTTGATGCAAAACTTTATATTTCTTCTTCATCTCCCTCTTTACACTCATTGTTTCCACTAATTCATACATTAGTACCCCACAAAAAATTAAAAATAGAAAAAAAGCAATACCTAAGGTATAAAATGAATTTTTTAAATATATTTTAAATAAGCAAAATACCGTATTACAAAAACTAATTTAAATTGACTGGAAGGATTTTTTGTCAAAACTAATAAGATAAGCGCTCTTTTTAGTGGTCTTTTATTACAATGTAATTCTCTTTATTAAAAATCTTCCAAAAATGAAATATACTACTATGAATTTTTTATTTGAGGATTATTAGCTAATTTAAATATAATTAATCTGATTTGAAACAAATATTATTTAATTAAATCACAGAAATGCATTTTTAACCCGACAGTAGCTGTTGTGACGTGTTCACAGCTTGATAACAGGTCTAATGTTCTACGAAGACTTTGTATAAAACATTGTTGAAGAAAATAACGCATACGACATTTTAATATAATATTTAAGTATTTAATAATCTTCAAAATTTATAAAAATATTCTCCTAATCTAATGTTTTATTGAATTTTGGATATGATGGCTTTAAATTTACTATATTATTTTTATATTATGCTATATAATTTTATTTTAAAATCTTTTTTCTGATAATGTCATGTATGGTCGGCCTTACTTACAAAAATCTGCCTGTTTATACATACATAAAATAAATTCATTAAAACTCTTAGTATTTGATGATTTGTATTAAACTTTTTCATTTATGATTATTAATATACACAGTTTTTACTTAATAATATTGTCATCTAAAAGGCTGAAAGTATTATAGAATTTTGAAAGATTTAAAATTGAATAATTTTTCTAATTATTATTGAAAAAATGAAAAATATTTCTTATAAAAATTCATTATTCATCAAAAAATATTTTTAAGACAGTAGTATGCTTCATATATATTTTTATAAGAGCAATTAAGAGCATTTCTAATTAAATAATGTCATATTTTTATTGCATTTTTTTAGGATTCAGAGAAGATTTTCCTTAAATGGTGTTTCTGTTTAACTTAAATGATGACTTAAATTCTTCAAGGAGTCCTACTTTTGACTAATATAAATATGAAGAGGCTAAAATTTTTATTTCGCGGTATTTCATAAAACTAAATAAGTAGGGGTAACAAATGTAAAAAACAAATTACCAAGAAAAAAAACAATTTAAAACATAATTACATTTATTTGTGAAAAAGTTCTGAAAATCAACATTAAAATCCAACAATCATTTACCTTTTTGTAAGAATTTTCAAAACAATTTCGCCCCCATCCGCTGATGCAAAAAAAAAAAAAAATACAAAAAAAAAAAACAACGAAAAAAAAACAAGATTGTTAACTAAAATTTCGAACGTGCAAGAAAGATTAAAAGATTTAATAAAATAATAAAAAATACTTTGGACTTTCCTCTTAGATTTATAAACATTTTGGCGATAAAACTTTATCAAGTTTTTTTCTTTCAATATGGTACGATCTTTTTTGGAAAATCTTTAGTAGTACCTATATTTATATATTTAATATTTATGTTTGATATCATAATTTCTAGTATTCATAATTGTAAACAGATATGTTCACAGTTATGGTTATTTAGCTGACACAAGAAAATATAAAGAAAGAAAATTTCACTCAAATATGAGAGGGCGGATCAATAAATCCATGACATGACACAATTATTAACTTACTATAGACCTGAATTTTAGACTTGGTGTCTAATTTACCAGGACCAGCAAAATACCCTTGGTGTCTATTTTACCAGGACCAGCAAAATACCCTTGGTGTCTATTTTACTGGGATCAGCAGAATAGCATCACCGTCTATTTTACCGCTACCAGCAAAATAGCTTTTTCATCTATTTTATCGGGAACAGGTAAATAGCCTTGGTCTCTTTTTTACCATGATCGACAAAATAGCTTTGGTATCTGTTTTACCGGAACCAGCAATATAGCCTATCCGTTTTTTCCTTCTGAAGAACTGTCTTTTACAGTTTTTCATTGAATTAATTTTTGTTTGTGTTTTTTCATGAAGAACTTTCTATTCACTTTTGAACAAATATCATTTCAAAGGTGCGAGAACTCATGAATACTGTAGAATCCACGATCCAAGATGTAAAAAGTTTTTTTTTGTGATAAAGATAATGACAATATGGTCAGTTACTAAAAGCATTGAACCAATTCTAATATCTTGGCTCGATTATCAGCGAAGGCGTCTCCAGTAAAGAAGTAATTTTAAGATCACAAAAACAATGGCATCAACAGTATAACTGAAAACAAACTGAAAAGAAAAAAATATCTACTTGAAATCAAAGATCAGACTGTTGTGTGCATTGACCTCCTCAACCTGTCGTATGGACATTAACAGCAGAATTACATCGAATAATCTAAGCATTTGAAGTGAGAAGTTTACAGACGATTCTCGGTATCTTCTATGCATACCGTATAATAAATGACGCAGTGCAAGACACCATCGTTGGAAGACCTCATAACCACTGCCAAGGAAGGAAAGTTGAAACGTTGTGGCCTCGTTATAAGAGCCAACAATCTTTTCCCTGTCATCGTTAGAGGCAAACAAAAAGTCAGAGAAAAAATGGGCTAATAATTTCACTGGGTTGACTGGAAATTCATACATGGACTCAGACTTTAGTAGGAGAAGAGAGCTGGTCAGATGGTCAGCTGCGCAGAGACCCTACAACCAGTCATTAGACTGATGATAATGACGACTTTTTGTTGAACCTTATTTTCAGAATGGATTTCAGATTCAAAGTTCTTTTTGTGCTTAACGTTTTATTAATGTTTTATATATTATTTTTTAATATTTAGGTCATATCACGTTGAAACATGGGTTCTCGTATGATTACCGAAGTTAAGCAACTTCGACCCTTATCAGTACCTAGATGGGTGACCGCTTGGAAATACCAGGTGCTCAAAGCTTGGATGTGCAGAGTGGTGTAACGGATAATGGTTCAGAATTGAGAATCGGATAGCTGAGTTCTAATTCAAATTGGATTCGTTATATTCTCCTATGCTCAAATATCCTTAGGAAAGTTATGAATCCACCTCTTCTCCCCTAAGCTATCTATTAATTTAGAAGACTTGTCCCACGAAAATCATTATTATCTTCAAAAAAGAATAAATATTGCATTCTAAAAAATAGTTCATGGTTTTAAATAACCAGCAAAAGGTTGATAAACCATTGAAAACGAATCAGTGAATATTTTATGAAATGGTCCAGTAAGCCAAGAAACTTCGTAGCTCTTGTTGACCCCTATACATACTCAAAAATAAAGAAGAACTAGCAGTTAAGCCCGGTTTAAATAACCAGCAAAAGGTTGATAAACCATTGAAAACGAATCAGTGAATATTTTATGAAATGGTCCAGTAAGCCAAGAAATTTCGTAGCTCTTGTTGACCCCTATACATACTCAAAAATAAAGAAGAACTAGCAGTTAAGCCCGGTTTAAATAACCAGCAAAAGGTTGATAAACCATTGAAAACGAATCAGTGAATATTTTATGAAATGGTCCAGTAAGCCAAGAAATTTCGTAGCTCTTGTTGACCCCTATACATACTCAAAAATAGAGAAGAACTAGCAGTTAAGCCCGGTTTAAATAACCAGAAAAAGGTTGATAAACCATTGAAAACGAATCAGTGAATATTTTATGAAATGGTCCAGTAAGCCAAGAAATTTCGTAGCTCTTGTTGACCCCTATACATACTCAAAAATAAAGAAGAACTAGCAGTTAAGCCCGGTTTAAATAACCAGCAAAAGGTTGATAAACCATTGAAAACGAATCAGTGAATATTTTATGAAATGGTCCAGTAAGCCAAGAAATTTCGTAGCTCTTGTTGACCCCTATACATACTCAAAAATAAAGAAGAACTAGCAGTTAAGCCCGGTTTAAATAACCAGCAAAAGGTTGATAAACCATTGAAAACGAATCAGTGAATATTTTATGAAATGGTCCAGCAAGCCAAGAAATTTCGTAGCTCTTGTTGACCCCTATACATACTCAAAAATAAAGAAGAACTAGCAGTTAAGCCCGGTTTAAATAACCAGCAAAAGGTTGATAAACCATTGAAAACGAATCAGTGAATATTTTATGAAATGGTCCAGTAAGCCAAGAAATTTCGTAGCTCTTGTTGACCCCTATACATACTCAAAAATAAAGAAGAACTAGCAGTTAAGCCCGGTTTAAATAACCAGAAAAAGGTTGATAAACCATTGAAAACGAATCAGTGAATATTTTATGAAATGGTCCAGTAAGCCAAGAAATTTCGTAGCTCTTGTTGACCCCTATACATACTCAAAAATAAAGAAGAACTAGCAGTTAAGCCCGGTTTAAATAACCAGCAAAAGGTTGATAAACCATTGAAAACGAATCAGTGAATATTTTATGAAATGGTCCAGTAAGCCAAGAAATTTCGTAGCTCTTGTTGACCCCTATACATATTCAAAAATAAAGAAGAACTAGCAGTTAAGCCCGGTTTCACTCGATTAGTTTAAGGAATAATGAGAATAAAAAACATATGATGAATTTACGTAGCAAATACTTACACAACGTCCACCCTCGACACTTTTATAGATATAGATAACAATTTAGAATGCCTCTGTTGGATTAGGGTGGGAGAGGGGGAGGCAACATATATAGATAATATAAAGTTGGGGTGATCGATTCTATATCATAATCATTACATAAACCGATCCCTGAATTAGTGGGGTGATAATATATATTTTTGTACCCATAATTTTGGCTTTCTGAAAAATTTCAAGGTGTTGTTAGCGTTCCAAAATTTTGATTTACATCTGAGCGCAGACGCTAAGTCGAATCTATCAAGCAAACGAATACTTACAAAACGTCCACCCTGGTCACTTTTATAGATATAGATGAGAAAGAAAGAAAAAGGAATAATGGACGTACTCCGGTGAATGCCAACCGAAGAAAAAGAAAGGCTGACAACGTCATTGCATAGGCTGGAAGAATCCTTCACAAAGACTCGGACATTAGCTCGTAACCGAGAGGTATATGGAGAGTTGTTCAGGTACTCACTGCGGCTACATTCAGTCGTAGGTCTGTTGCTAATGATGACGATGATAAATAGATACATCATTTAGTAATTCTGCATTTCGACAACTTCAGACTTCGTTTGTATCTCTGTAAAAGAGTTAAAGTATTATTACTAACGTAGGTCTTTGTTATTTTTATCTTTTGTTGAAAAATGTCTTGTTAAATGTCAGTCACTCATAAATGGTACACACTTGGGTGATCATGTCTTTTTCGATCCATGACTGACGAGGTAGAAGATTTTCCCGCACTAGGTTGCCATTACTTTCTGCGGTAGACTGGTTGCCAACTAAAGTAGAACCCAATATGTCCTGTTATTCAACTCATAAGGGGGAGAAGAGATGGATTCATACTTTTCCTAAGGGTATTTGAGCGTAAGTGAATGCAACGAATTTAACTGGAATTTGAACTCGGGTCTCCGATTTCTCATTCCGATATCCATTGCACCACAATATACATCCTATGAGAGATTAAGCATACTCGCAAGATGTAAATGAGTCCTCGAAATAAGTCCAAAGTAAGACTTTACCTGTATTATATCGCAAACATTACAAACTGTATTTTTTACTTAAGTCTCAAGCAGATACTTCCTTTTCTTATAATAAACAAGTCCAAACGTCAACGAGGCAATTATTTATTCCCGAGAAACCTGATCGTTGATATCAGGTGGACTGCTATCCTTGATATCAGCTTCATATCTCATTATTCATTTTATACAATGCTGGAAAAATTATCGGTTACTCCTACCACCACAGAAAGTATCTCCTTCTGCTACGAAGAAGTTTTTGACAATCAGGCAAGGCAAAATAGTGTTGTTAAGCAAAATTCTTCTCGTCATAGACTCGCGAAATTTCCATATTTGCACAATTTCGTATCCAAGCCTAAATAAAACAATTTTCTAAAGAAGGAATATTTTTTAAAATCTAACAGTTTTTATCACTTTAAGCGTTATTTTTAATGGATAATAGTACTTGAGTAGATGTCCCGTTCATTTATCAAACCATATAGTTATTTGTTTATTTATCGAGAAATTTTATTAAAGAAAATTTGTGCTCTCCTTTAAGATTCGAACTAACATCTCCCTGGGCTGAGGAAGCTACTGCCACATTCACCACGCTCTAACTAAGCTACGAAGAACCAACCGATCAGACCAGGCCAAAATTGTGTCTTTAAGCAAAATTTCTCGCGTCATAGATTTTCCGAGATTTTTCATATATTCATACTTCCATATACAAACGTAAACAAAGCAATTTTTCTCAAGAATCCAACAGTAAACGTTATTTTTTGTGGATATTCGTATTTGAGTAGACGTTCCGTTTATTTATTGTACAGTATATATATGATAGAATTAGTAAAGGACAGGTAGGAAAAATGTCTTTAATCTAACATGTTTGACTTTATTAAGTTTCTTTTTAAAATTTTTTAAATTCCTGTCTTGTTAACAAGAAACTTAATAAAGTGAAAATTGTTTTGTTTACGCTTGAATACAAAATTGAGCAGATAAGGAAAAATATATATATTAACAGATTCTTAGTAGAGTAGTACAAAACTTAATAATAGCGAAAAATAAGCGAAATTTGGATGACATTTTTATAATAAAAACTAAAATAAACGATTGGTTTCGTCCCAGATCTTTTCAAGTTTATTTCTGAAAATTTTATGTAAGCTTGAAATATAAAAGATGATAATGAGAGGGGGGGGGGAATACAAAAGAACTAGAGTCCAATAACATTCCAACCCAGCAAGCAATTTCTCCGTTTACAGAGAGACGGCATGCGGTATTTAATGTATATGAAATCATTAATTTTCAAATGATATAGAGAGTGAGACCTAGATAGTATGGTAAAACAGTCGGCACTCAGTCCAGCAGCACATTCCCTGCTATTTATGGCATGTTGTGCTATAGATGACCCGGATGTATTTACCAGTTGCGGCCGGATTCAAAATTCTAGTAGGTAAATATTTCATTCTATTATCCAGGCGCTGAGATGTTCTAACTATGTAGTCGCATCCACAACTACATTCAAATTTGTAAATAACAGAAGTGACATGATGTGGGGGTAGAACATCCTTGCGAATGGAAGAAAGGATTGGTGGAGTAAAAAATATTACTCGAACATTAGCAGAAAAATAACATTTGCTAATAAAATGCGAAATCCGTCTAGCTAAAGATTCACTTTCTGTGCCAATATAAGGAAGACGCAGATAAATCGGACATGTTTTAACAACATGCGGCTTAACCTTATAAAAATTATTAATAACTTGACGCATAATGGAATTCAAAACGTCCAAATTATATCCATTTTTTGAAAGTGTCATCTTAAAAATATCCATTTCACCGCAAAGGAAGTAATTAGAATAAATTTTAAGAGCCCTGAAAGTCAGTGTTAAATTAATTAAATTAATTTTACGTTGACGTGGACAGAAAGAGTCCCTAAAAGGTCGCTTTCCTAAATACAGAAGTCGAAAAGCCATCACTGTTCCTATGGACTAGAACACCCAAAAAGGATAGATCCAAATTGCGATTATTATTTGTTAATATGTATTCGTTTCACAACAAGCATGGCAGGACCGACACTGATGCTCAGGGTGTTACAGTGAGGAAAAATCAAAAAGAAGAACAATGTCCAGGGGATGTCGAAGAAAGGATCAGAGAAAGATGGGTATCAAGAAAATAGAACATGACAATTGACGTTGCATTTAATCCTTTGGAGATTGTGGCTATCAGCAAAGCAAGGGCGTTCCACAGGTAGGAAGTGCGAGAAAAACTGTTAAAGTAGAAGTGATGGTTACATTTGAATGTTTTGACAGTAAAAGGGGTGGGACCTAGATGCCAACCTATTAGCTCGAGTAAATTCATGTGGTCGGGGTACCAGGGTAAATTCATATGGTCGGGGTGTCAGAAAAAAAGTAGTGAAAATATTTGTAGATAAGACAGAGGGAAGCTACATCCCGTCCGTGAGAAAGAGACTGAAGTCGCGCTATATAGAATTAATACGAGTAAAAGGTTATCACTTAGCTGATTGATGTTACCTTCAGTCTCACGACTCCAGAGTTTTCGTAGGCGGATCTATCCGTCCACTCTTCAGAAGATTTTTTCAGTTTACTGTTAATATATCCGAATGTTTACCTTTCATAATACTATTCTGAATTGTACATTTGCGTGGGCTTGCGCTGGTGTGCGTATTTCATGTTTTAGCAGGTGTTGGCTGTTATAGTTATTTTTCTATGATTACTCTCTATCAGGCTGTTTATTTGTAGCCCTCTCCCAGATTAAGCGAACTTTCTTAAATGTCTACTTTAGAGTTAGATCAGTAGAACGATAGACAAGAGGTGCTAACTAATATTTTGAGAGCTATGTTTTTCATGAGAACAAGAACACTGATTGAAAACCCAGTATGCTTATTTTACTCTTGCTTATTTTCACAAAGTTGAGTTTTTTATCAATAATTAATAATCGATTTCAGATTATTGAATTAACGCTAGAAAAGAATTATTTTTATTTGATTGGCCAAACAGAATTGCGTATTTGATTCTAGATTGATCAATAATTAATGAAGATTAACTGACCAATCATTAACTGACCAGTCATTAACTGACCAATCATTAACTGACCAATCATTAACTGACTAATCAGCATCTGACCAATTATTAAGTGACCAATCATTAATATTTTATAGATTTGCATTAAAACTGGATATATTATACTTTAAAATAGAACACGAGACGGCAACATTGCTATTTTCGTCAGTGAGTACCACTACTACAACAATGAAAGCTATAGAAAAAACAAAAAGAAAACATTTCTAATATGGAATTTTTTATTTTTGTTAACTAGCAACAGCTGTGAAAATTTCAAGGTTTTCCTATTGGAGTTTTCAGATGACTCTTAATTCCCAAGATAATGATTGAGTTAACCTCCTTGCGAATTACATGACTATAAAATACCTAAGCCAATTCTCCCATTTCATCATTAAATATGTCAGATTTAACAAGTGGTACAGTGGATATCGGCTCGGAACGAGAAACCGGGGAGCCGAGTTCGAATTCCAGCTCAATCCATTGTATTCACTTACGCACAAATACCCTTGGGAAAGGTATTAATCCGTCTCTTCCTTCCAGTTATGGGTTAAATAGCAGGACAGATTGGGTTCTATAGCCTTGGTCGGTAACCAGTCTACCGCAGAAAGCAATGGCAACCTACTGCGGGATAATCTTCTGCCCAGTCAGTCATGTCTCGAAAGAGACATGATCACCCAAGCGTGTATCACGTATGGCACTTAACTGACTGACTGATTACAATAGCAATTATAAACATGAATGCAGTTCATAATTTAAAGGACTAAGTGGACAGAAATAAAAAGATTAAAAATTGACAATGTTTTTCCTTTTCTCTGAAGCAGACATTAAGCACACGAGAATGTTATCGCTTTCTCTATTTTTTTCTTTCTTTCTACTCAATCTATTCTTTTCAATCTATTTACGTCTGTCCATATCAGTGATTATCATCTTTTTTTGCCTAATGCACCCTTTCCACCATAAGTGAGATTCTCTGACTCAACGATTGTCTAAGTGTCTTTCTAAGATTGTCTGAGTGTCTTTCTAAGATTGTCTAACTCAAAAGGTGCATTCTAAATGATATGCATATATTATTGAAAATATTCATTCTTTTTTTATATTAGTACATATATATTTGCATGGATTATTTTTATAGAGGAGTTTTACAAACTTAATAACAACAAAAATTTTGATGGCTCCTTAAAATTGAATACATGGGCAGTAAGTTGTTTTATTTCATAATTATTAAATAAATAAACTGAAGCATATTTGAATAAAGACAAATTTCAATGGATATATTGATTCCTTTTATAAGGTTCATCAACAATTTGCAGGTTGTATTTATAAAAAATATTTTTTAGATTGTAATTTTTTTTTCTTTTTTGAAGATAATATTGATTTATGTGATACAATTCTTACTAATTAACCCATAGCTGGGAGCAGAATAGGTGGACTCATTTCTCAAGAGTATTTGCGCGAAACTAACCCAATTGGAATGGTGACTCGGCTCTCTGTTTAACAATTCCGAGCCATTACACCACCAAGCTTACAGCAACTGCTATTCACAAGCGGTCACTCATCTAGGTACTGACCAAACTTGATGTTGCTTAACTTCGGTGATTGTACGGGAACCGCTGTTTCAAAAGGACACGACAGTAAGCTCAAAAGTTCAATAGAATTCTCAGGTGTTTTAATTCAATAAACACAATTCTGTAAATAAAAACAAGAAAAAGTAAAAGATTTCCTCTCATCTAAGCTTAAAGCTCCAGGTTACTAAGTAGTCACCCATCAAGGCAGTGACCAGGCTCGACGTTGCTTAACTTTGGTGAAGCATACTTTCATAAACAAAAATTAATTCTTGAAACATTCTTCATTCTTGAAAAAATAAAAACTCTCAAATTCTTCAATGGAGGAAATTCCCCCTCCCCGGCTGTAAAACCCTGATCTATAAAAATATAGATTACTGGATATAATATAGAGATATCAGTCTATTCATATTTATTGGTACCTAGAGCCTGACACCATCGTAATGACTACAAAGTAAATATCCAATGTACAGTATTTACATTATTCTGACTACTGTCCTCGACTTTGTTGCCATTTGTACGACGTTTCAGCCGTTGTACGCTCCGGCCTTTTTCAGGTGCTAGGAATTTCGAACCGAAACCTTTATTACAATCATTGGGGTATATCATTCTTATTCCTTGCTTAGAGCCTCTTCTGGTAGTCATGAGTTATTTCTCTCTAAGCCTGTAAGTTACTTGTTCACCACTACTGTAGCCTAGTATTGAACTCACAACTCTTTGGGTCAAGTCACATGAACTAACCAACGCCTATATTCAAAACGTCATACAAATGGCAACAAAGATTACGAAAATAGTCCGTATAATGTAAATACTGTAAATACTATCTAATCTCAGAAATATAGACAGAGATTAAATGTCCAGTGTATTATTTTGTATGATAGAAGTTGAATTTAGGTCAAATTAAAAAATAATGGCCACAAAATAATGAATTCCACAGATGGCAAAATTAGTTCCTCTGCGAAAAACCACAGGAATTTTTCAGGCCTGAAAGAATCGGATAATTATAAAAGTTTGTTGAACGTTTCGGAAATTATTTGATAGTTATTAAAATTTATATTTTTAATTAAAAAAATGTTGCATAAATAATTTAAATATTTTAATTGAATTAAAATATAAATGCACACACACACACACACACACACACACTGACATAAACAGACAATTAAGAAAAAAAAAAGGAAATGTTTATCTGATTCGTGAGTGTTAATTTCTCTGCCTAGCAACAACTCCTGGATAACAGGAGAAGAATATAATCCGGCCATTTAAATCCAATTTTATAACCTCTTCTGTATTTAAAATGTATATATCATGTAATAAATGTAGTATTGTAAAATGAACAAACAATTCAGGTTTGCACTTTAGCTTGCTGTTAGAAAAGCGACAAGTAAATAGAAAGTATAATATTACTTCAATATTTGTCTATACTTCTTAGGTGAGGTAGTATTTACGTTATTTACACTGTGCGGGTGTGTGTTGTGGTGCAGTGGATATCGACTCGGAACGACAAATCGGGGTGCCGAGTTCGAATTCTAGTTGAATTCCTTGCATTCACTTACGCACAAATACCCATGGTAAAGGCATTAATCCGACTCTTCCCTCCAGTTATGGGTTAAATAATAGAACAGATTGGGTTCTATAGCCTTGGCTTGCAACCAGTCTACCCCAGAATGCAATGGCAACCTACTGCGAGATAATCTTCTGCCCAGTCAGCCATTTCTCTCTCTTTCGAGACATGATCGCCCAAAGCATGTATCACGTATGGCACTTAACTGACTGACCGACACTGTGCGGACTGTTGTCCTCATTTTTATCGCTATATTCACAACGCTCCGGCGTTCTTCAGGTGATAGGAATTTCGAACCGAACTCTTTATTTCGATGACTGAAATTTCTCGTTCCATGAACCATGCCACTTCCGGATTTCTTAGTTATCTCTCTTGAACTCAACTATGTAAGTTATTTGTTCACCACTGCTGTAGCGAGGTATTGATCTCACAACTCTCTGGGTCAAGTTACCGGATTTAACCAACACTTTTATCCATTGAGCCATGTGTCCTTGAAACGTCGTGAACATCACGATAACACCAGTCCGAACAAAATCAATAATAAAAATATTACTTAAATAGAACTTGTCAGTTTTAATTCCCTTTAATGAAAATTAAAATATAAGAAACATATAAGTAGTTTATCCATGATGCAAAATAGGAAGGCTATAACTTTTTTTAAAGCATTGTAATTACACTGTACTTATAAAATATCAAAAGCTGAATATTGTATTGACCTTAATGGGAAATCACCCATCTCTTTATCAAAGCCACTTCCGGGAAGCCAGCCTCTCTTCAATGCGTTTTAGATCTGAACAAAACTACTGACAGATTAGCTTTTTTTAAAAATCGGTTTGCCCCCATGCAAGGTAGTAAATATTTTAAAAATCGGTTTGCCCCCATGCAAGGTAGTAAATATTTTAAAAATCGGTTTGCCCCCATGCAAGGTAGTAAATATTTTAAAAATCGGTTTGCCCCCATGCAAGGTAGTAAATATTTTAAAAAGCGGTTTGCCCCCATGCAAGGTAGTAAATCCACTAAAATACAAGAGATTAGAAGCAGAAACATTAATGAGTAGGAAGAGAAAAGTGTAATCGGGAAGACAGCAGATAGGGATTTTGGTGTTGCATTGAAATTGATGAGATTTCAACGCCAGTCTAGTCAGTCAGTTAAGTGCCATACGTGATACACGCTTGGGCGATCATGTCTCGAAAGAGACATGACTGACTGGGCAGAAGATTATCCCGCAGTAGGTTGCCATTGCGTTCTGCGGTAGACTGGTTGCCGACCAAGGCTATAGAACCCAATCTGTCCTGCTATTTAACCCATAACTGGAAGGAAGAGACGGATTAATACCTTTCCCAAGGGTATTTGCGCGTAAATGAATACAATGGATTCAACTGAAATTCGAACTTGGTTCCCCGGTTTCTCGTTCCGAGCCGATATCCACTGTACCACAACGCACATCCAAATTCAAAATGTCTAGGTACCAGAGCAAAGAACTCGTTCGAACAATTAGAATGAAAAGTATTTATAGAAAAGACACAGAGAAGCGATTTTACGGTGGTGGGAAAGTGACTGACGTCAAATCGAAGGTAAACATTACCGGCATCGGACCATAATGTGGCAGATATATTCTAAGCATGGATGAATGGTAAACATATGGAAATGTATGACAGATCCTAGAGAGAAAAAGTGTCCCACACAGCAAACTTACCTTTCTAGCAGCTGACCTAGCAATGCATTCAATATAGTCTTTCCCGTAGAGATGAATATTTGCTTATTAATTAGAAAAGATTAATTCATTATTTAAAACAGAGGTCTGTGTCCCTAAAAAAAAAAAAAAGATGCTTTTGAGTGTATTAAAATATTGATAAAAGAAAAAATATATCTTCTGTAGAAGTAGTTTTCATTTATCCGATAAAGAATTTTCCTTAGTAATCCCAAGCTACGTATATTCTTTGGAGTAAAATAGACGCTCATAACCAGAGCAATGTTTTCTTTCCTCTGCTGTTCTTTGTTAACCAGATTAAATAATAACTGTATCAAAAGGACTTTCTCAGTACTTTGAAAGCCATGCATTTCTCTGAGGAAAAACAGAAGAATAGTTATAAAATAGGAATTCACTGATATTTAATTTCTTTTAGTCAAGCTTCTTGTTTTATCTGTTATATACTGCCTCTGCTGCTACTGGAAACAATAATTGTCTTGGCCGATAAGCGAGGAGCATAGAAAACGTAAAGATATAAAAATATAAACTTCTTTTTTATTCTTCGTCAGCTACGGTTGTGTGGAGTGGTAGTCAGAGGGAATCGCGCACATGCGAGGGAGTTGTCGAGAGTTGTTGACTTGCGGATGATGTTTTCTCTTCTTTCTTCTCTGCGTTTTCTCGATCTGCTCCCAGTGTTCTGTTTTTGGCCCCAAAAATCCCCGAACTTTTATAAGCTGAAATTTTCACGTATTTTTGCCTTCTCGAATTTTTACTTATATCATCTATGACTAGGCACATCTGTCAATCATTTTCGCCGATTATTGCCTTTGAAGCCGACTGTCTTTGGTGTCATTACACTTCTGCCGGTCTTGCTTTTGATGTCAATCATATTCATATTTCTGGCTAGTCACAGAAATATATTACATATCAAAACAATTCACATTTTTGTTCCAATTTTGTGTTTTTCCAAAAAACAAAAAACAAAAAAAGAAAAAAAACAAAAAAAAAAAACAAAACAAAACAAAAAAAACACATTTTTCAATTCATTGCAATTTTAGCTCAAAATAAAATAATTGTTTTTTTAAATAAAAAATGCATTTCGATTTTTCAGTATAGATAGTTTTAACTTAATCGTAAATTCTAATACAGCTGACATTAAAATAATGTAGGTTTTGACCCTGTAACAAATTTTACTTGTAAAATCCACACTAGTCACAATGTCATATTATGCATTTTCTTCTTATTTTCAACTCTAGGACAAATAATAAAGAAGAAATGCCTGGAGAATTTGACAAGATATATTGAGAAAAAGACCATGTAACATACTTAACAAGCCTGTGTAAATGGATGACAGAATACAGAGTGTTATGGATCGTTAAAAGATAAACATTGCTTAAAACAGTCATGAGCAGCCTTTTTCGAGCACTGGGCCGCATAATCTATGGCTCATCACATAAAAAATATTCAAGGTAATATTTCGTAGTAGGTACCTCAGCTATTTTCACTTCAGAAGACCGTATGCATATACCTTAGAGATGGTAGGAAAGTTTATTTTTTAGAAAATATTTTTTATAATAATAAAATGAAGTCTTGGGATAAATATTATAACTGATGACTGCGTGATTATCACATGTTACTGCGTGGGATTTATTTCTAATCATCTGAAAATGAAAACATTTCTTCTTCAGAGAAAAAAAAAACACTTTATGAACATTTCCTGTGTAGCGGAATATGCATTGATAAAATAAAAAAATAAGGGAATTTTCAACTGGGCTCTACAAATTTAAATAATTTTTATTGTTTGTGTATCATTTTTCTTTCAAATTGAAAGAAATGAATTACAAAGATTCTTTGTGAAACAATTTCACAGAAAACTTATATTACAATTCTAAAAAAGAAGTCTTAAATTCGAAATGATGTTTCTTAATAGGCTAACCTCGGCCTCAGTGTGATAACCAATCAGTCAGTCAAGTGCCATACGTGATACACGCTTGGGCGATCATGTCTCTTTCGAGACATGACTGACTGGGCAGAAGATTATCCCGCAGTAGGTTGCCATTGCTTTCTGCGGTAGACTGGTTGCCGACCAAGGCTATAGAACCCAATCTGTCCTGCTATTTAACCCATAACTGGAAGGAAGAAACGGATTAATACCTTTCCCAAGGGTATTTGCGCGTAAATGAATACAATGGATTCAACTGGAATTCGAACTCGGCTCTGCGGCTGCTCGTTCTGAGCCAATATTCACTGTACCACAACGCAAACGTACGTAAAAAGTTTCACATTATCAAATAAACTGATAATAAAAATAATAAAATCAGTTCTACCTGATATCTACCTGATATCATACTCGCATAACTTCATAGAAAATTGTCTAATTGCGTTAGTATAGAAGAAATAGAATGCGTCGATATATGAAAATGTGTGTGACACAGTTGTATGCTGTTTTATGAATGTGCATAAATTGTAGCAGACATCAGTATGAATAAACAGGGAAGCTGTTTTACTGACACTCGTAAACAAACTTAGTCTGTATATTTTTATGTGTCAATATCGCTAAGCATATTTTTGTCATATATGTTCGAATAAATATGCGAAAATGTGAGTAATTAATTAAATGTGCGAATTTAAGTTTTGTAAAATAAACGAACGACCAGATCTGATCTAAGGCTAATTGAAAAACTAACTAGCGAACTAAAATTGATGACTTTTATAATGAAACATCGACCTCAGAAAAGAAAATAGATTTATTAATCTCAAGTTTATTGGTTAATAAGTTTTTTTCCAATTTTTAAATATCTATTTTTGGAGGGAGAATATTGTTGATCATATTCTGAAATCATACTCCAAAATTTTATAGCAAACAGCAGATCTTAATTGTCTGCAATTTCAAAGAAAGCTGTGCATCTCATATCATGTCGCTGGTGGTTAATACAGGGTGTCTATAAAGTCCGTGTGCACTTTAAAAAATTATAACTTTATTTGTATCTGTGATAGAAATAATCTGTAAAAAATGAGCTCGAACAATTAAACTTGAAAGATAATACAGTGTTTCAACCAGACGGAGCTCTTTGTCACTTTGCTCTGCGTGTTAGCTTCTAAATCAGGAATTTTCTAACAGATTGTTCGGAAGGGGTGGACCATTTTATTGGCCTCTATGTTTGCCAGATTTGACTCCATTAGACTTTTTTATGGGGACATGTGAAAACAATTGTGTATGCAATCAAACCTAGTTCATTAGAAGATTTGAAAGCTAAAATAACTAATGTGATTTCAGGCATTACTGTAAATCAGTGAACTGCAAAATCGTATTACCCTTTGTATTGCTAATGATGGGGGACATGTAGAAACGTAAATAAAACTCCAATAAAACCTTAAAAAATATATATTCTTTCTAATCCTTTTTACAAATTATTTCTATTGCAAATGCAAATAAAGTTATAATTTTTAAAAGTGCACACGAACTTTATGGACACCCTGTATACATGAATATTAAATTTTTTGCAGCTGCTCATGTACAAAAATAAGTTAATTTCTGATTTCAAGTAATCTACTAGATTTTTCTTAATTTCTGAAATGGAGTTCCACCAAGACCGCACTATATAGCGCAGTTTTTGGTCCCATACCTATTTCAAAAGCAAAATATGTTTACACAAATGATCTTCCTTACTGAAAATCACCAATAGTTTAAAATTCTGGCAATGTTAGTTTTCCTGAATTTTTACAGAATTCAAAAAACATTTGACCTAGTCGTAGCTTATATATGTGGTTATGTACGAGAGAATGTGAGAGTGAACAAGTGAGAACGAAATAAAATAAAATTCTGACAACCGTTATTTTCTTTATGAAATTAATGGTGCCATTCAGAAAAAAACAATCGGGCTGCAGTTTGCTCATAACTACCTATGTGCTACAAAAGATAGGTAGTCTTAGAGAGCCATGATTAACCATCTTTTGGGTAACGAGACTTAACAACAACAACAACAACAACAACAATAATGATAATATTAATATATTTTTATTTGAAACTGGTAAACATAACTCAAAATATCTAAAGATATAAAACTGTAAAAAGGTTACTGTAGAAAAACAACTTCGAATATTTGAATCTAATATATAATCCTTAAGTTGCAAAACGTTTTCTTGCAATTACAGAACGGAGACTTCTTTATTCAGACTTAATCTTCTTTCCTGTGTAATTCTGGTTTATTCTTTTACAAACAACATTCAAATATTCAATATTTTTAAGCTGCCTCTGATGATCGACTTTTCCAAAGTTCTTAATAAGTTTTCGATACGATTTAAATCAGAAGATTGTCTCAGTTACTGAATCATTATTACATTCTTCCTTAAAAATCGTTCTTGGTTTATTTTTTCTGTGCACTTCGGATCATTGTCTTGTCAGAAGTTTCCACCACTCAAGCACTGCGCCCGAGGAAATAAAAGATTCTCAAATATTCACCGACATACCATTCCGATCATACCATGACATGACACTCTTGTTTGACATTTAAAGAAAATCTGTTATATTTTCTCTTCTATCTTTCACTGTGGGTAGAATGTCTCTTCGATCGTTGACGTCACTGTATTTAAAAAAAAAATTAGAATGTCCCAGTTTTACCCGATCAAAGAACGTACTATTTTTTAAATAATTTCGCCCCAAGCAAGGCGGTACCGCCACTGATGTGCATGGTGCTACATAAGAGAGCTAAAGTTTTAGGCAGGAGGAGAGTGAAGAGAAATTTCTTGTGTTACGTCAATGGATCCAACCATCGCTTTTATTCCTTTGGTTCTTGAGGAAACATGACCCAGCCAGCGAAATAAATGAAATATCCTGAATATAACAAAAAGTTGTGTTAATTATAATATAAATAATATTAGATATAATGTTGACAGGAACAGAAATCTAAATATTTTGTAGGTAATTTTTATTTCAGTTATTTTTGAAGATAATAATGTTTTAATGATACAAAGTTTACTAATTAACATATAGAGCGAGAAAAGACGCATATTTGCGTGTAAGCAAATATAACGAACCCAACTGAAATTAGAACACGTGTTATATATTATTTTGTTCGGTATAAAATTCCGCCTAGAAGCTTATTACTATTGTTGTTGGAAGATTTGAAAAAAATGTGGGTATTGATTTAAAGTGTCAGAGATGGGCGCCAGGTGTCAAACGGGACTTGCCCCTTTAACTGAGATCAGACAGTAGAAGCCTGGCAGTCTTGTAGACAGCAGTTGAGATCAGAACATAGGAGAAGACAAAGGAAACCGGACACAGCGTCCGCTGCCCCCAATGCGTCTGTACTGATTTTCTGAAAAAAGTCTCTTACTCCATAACTAACGTCACCGAAGAAGCGAATAAAGATATGTTGTATACTTTTATTTATATTTAGTGTATCGAGGCAGCAGATAATTTTCTAAGCATATATTGTTAAATATAACAGACAATGAATGTCTATTATGTTCAATCATGAGCGGTTCTAAATATCATATTTTGGCTTTAATTTCTGGTGAAAATAACGACAAAATTTGTCCCACATTTTTATTAGGTAATATCATATTTTGGCTTTAATTTCTGGTGAAATAACGACAAAAATTGTCCAACATTTTTATTAGGTAATATTAGACAGATTTTAGTCGATAAGACAATACTTACACATGCACAGAGTAAAAAGAACCTTCAGATATTGGAAGCCATCTCCATTAAATCCAAACAACACACATTTAATAAAATCACATTTCAATCTGGTCACAACACATTACATATGGTTCTATTAACATTTCGCTCTCTCACACGATGTGACATCATAGAACCGCATGTCAAATTTACGAACTGCGTATACTATTCAAAGACTGTTATCGTTGTATAGCAATGTTTTATGTCAACACAAGATAAAGACATCTTATGTTAACGTCTTTGTAATCTCTCTGAAGATGGTTCATGTGAGCCGAAAGCTCAGAACCATCATAATAAAAAATATTCAAATGTTGGACAATTTTTGTCTTTATTTTCACCAGAAATTAAAGCCAAAATACGATGTTTAGAGCGTCCCATGATTAAACATGATAGACATTGTCTGCTATATCTATCTATCTATCTATCTATCTATCTATCTATCTATCTATCTATCTATCATGGTCTCTTGATATCTATCTATCTATCTATCTATCTATCTATCTATCTATCCGTGTTGATGTCCGTCATTTTATCAGCATGATTGTTCCTCATTTTGAAAGTTAAGATCATCATTTTGATTCAAGTTTATTTCCGTCGAAGTGGGTAAGGAGTATATATACACAAAGAGTATATAATACTCGGCTCTCCGACTGAGAATTCCAAATCATTACCTCATGTTCATACTTACGGATCCTGGTATTCCTAAACGGCAATCAAATTGAGTTTTCTGTTTATGCGCGGCAGCAGTAATAGTCGATTCCATCGAGGAAACATTCAGCATTCATTGATCGAACAGTAGGTGTTACAGTCAGTTGACATTTCGAAAATCTTAAAACAGCTTTTCAGGAAATTAGTCGTTTAAAGTCGAAAGCTTGGATGTACTTTGTGATGTAATGAATAACGACCCGGAATGAGAACTCAGAAAACTGCGTTCGAATTGCAGTCGGGTTCGTTACGTTCATTTCCAAGCAAATACCCTTGGGATAGCTATGAATCCATCTCTTCTGTCTTAAGCTGTGGATTGAATAGCCAGATAGACTAGGTTTTATAGCCTTGGTTGGCAACTAACCTAAAGCAGAAAGAAACGGCAACCAACGGCGGGAAAATCTGGTGGTATGACACTTAACAGACTGAATTGCTACCACGTTTTCCACAGGATGTCCCCACAAACAAAAAAAAAAACAAAAAAAAAAACAAAAAAAAAAACAAAACAAACAAAAACAAAACAGGAAATTTTCAATTTACTATATGATGAAAAAAAATAACTGTGTTTAAACACCACATCTAACATCTGTGTTTTTATTCTGTTTTAAGCTACTAAATTTCTATCTTTTGTTTCTGTTTTAAATAAGAAAAATTCCAACAATTGAATAAAATATAAAAATTCATGTTTTTTGTGGGGCACCCTGTAGTACTGATGGAAGTTTCCTTCCTATCCTTTTGCTTAAGGTTGGTTGGTTTGTTTTTATGGCATATCAATCTCGGCGGGTCATTTATTGCCAACTGAATTTATTTATTTATTAATTGCTGGTAATACCTTTTTCTTTTAACAATTTATTGTTGTTTTTTTTAAATATAAGTTTGGTGTCTAGTAATACTCTTTTCTTTTCGAGTATCAAGATTCATTGGGATTTGATTTTAAGGGCAGGGTCCCCAAGTCCTACCCTGTTATTTAACCCATAACTGGAAGAAAGGGATGGATTAATACCTTTCCCAAGGGTACCAGTGCTTAAGTGAATGCAGGATATTCAACTGGAATTCGAACTCGGCTCACCGATTTCTCTTTCCGAGCCGATATCCACTGCACCACAACGCACATCCGTCAGTATACGCTTACAGCACCTGGTATTCCCAAGCGGTCACCCATCTAAGTACTGACCAGGCACAACGTTGCTTAACTTCGGTGATCGAGCGAGAACCGGTGTATTCAACGTGATATGGGCGTAAGCCGTTGCTTAAGGTAATGTGTAAAATCAACATCTTGAATATATCATTATTTTCTCTCCTAGATAAATGTACTACTCATTCTTGTTGTTGCTGTTGTGTGAAGTCAATAAGTCATCATGAAGTTTGTTATTTGAGGTCAACAAACGGATCGAGGAGAACTGAAAACTTACAATTAACACTAAAATTACAGATATGCGTTGCCAATGTACTGCTCTACTGCAGCGGGACTTGGAGCATTTACTCCAGATAAGAGAGACGGCTCAAAGCCTTTCATCTTCGCTGTCTGATACACATTCTGGTTATCAATTGATCTAACAATTGATTTCGTAAAATAAATTGTCATTGTTTACAT
Organism: Ascarosepion bandense; assembly: GCA_037127315.1. NCBI lineage: Eukaryota > Metazoa > Mollusca > Cephalopoda > Sepiida > Sepiidae > Ascarosepion > Ascarosepion bandense. Next base: position 1,273,451 of record JBBBDQ010000369.1, read on the forward strand.
TTGTTTAATTTAGGTTAAGAAAACAAAACAGGTATGGATTATTCGAAAAATCGGGTAAATTGCGTCTTCTAAAGCAGTATTTCCGGCTTTGTTTTACCATAAGTCTTACGTTGCCAAGTGTTTAAGACACGTCAAATCTAATTGCGGTTTCCCGTAGAAGACGCGGGTTCCAATCCTGCCTGAAGACTCATATTTTTCTAACAGGACTTTTCGATTATTCAGGTCGGTAGATGTAAATAAATATACTGTTTAATTATAAAAAACCCCACAAAAAACAACAACAGACCATCTACTCAAATACGAATATCCATTACAAATAATGTCTATATATATATCAGTTCCCGAAATTTATAACTTGACGGCGTGTCTGATGAATATTTAGCGAGCCTAAACAATCCGGAAGTAAAATGAATAAAATTACTCAAGCAAAAACACAAAAACGTAAATCTCCCTACATCATCTCATATTTCAAGTGATTAAGTCGGCTGACAGCATTCGCATATGAAACATTCATTGATCCAACTTATTATGAGTCAAAGAACGCGACAAATAACCGAATCGATTCTGAACCACTTCGTAAACATTTTAAAAGCATGAACAGGAATTTTAGAAGCACATTCAAATTTTGAGCAATTCAACCATCTCTAAGAAAGAAACTGTTTTATTAAAATTTTGTTTGTACCTTATATTTTAATATCTAGTCACGTTTTCTGAGACTGCGTAGTTATATAACAACAATCGTAAATAGGTATATTTTCTGTAAAGGCTGCTAATTGGCTGTGAGAAAGAAGCGTCACTGTCATTTTTTAAAGAATAATTTTCCCCAGTAGCAAGGCGGGAATGCCACTAATGCGCATGTGCTGACAGAGAGTGTAAGTAAGAGTAAAGACTGGCTGTATCGAGGAAAGGATAGAAGATGAACGGGATTCAAGATGATAGAAGATGAAGATTGACGTTGCATTTAAATTTTTGGAGATTGTAGCTATCAAGGAGGCAAATAAACGGAAGGAAGTTCCATAGGCGGTAAGTGTAAGAAAAGAAAGTGTTAGAGTAGAAGAAGAAAGATTACATTTAACCATTTCAACGGTAAAAGAGTGGGACCTGGATGCCAACTTAAATTCATGTGGTCGGGGAACTAAGGAAAAAAAAACTCGTCAGAGCGGTTGCCATATTTGTAGAAAAGACATAGAGAAACCACGTCAGGTTTGTGAGAAAGTGACTGAAGTTGAGATGCCAAGTCAGGATCAATTACATTGGAGAGCCTTCTTTGGATTTTGTTAAGAACCTCGGGAAGGATAGCAGAAGCACCCGACCAGATATAGCAACAGTATTCAGTGCATGGACGAATAGTAGATTTATAAGTATGCAAGACGGATTCTGACGGAAAATACTTTCTGGTACGACACAGTGACATAAATTTTCTTGCAGTAGATGCATCTATTGATTCGATCTAATTGTTCCACTTTAAGTCAGTTGCAAAAGTGAGGTCAGGTATACTTTGTCAGCTTTAACAGATTTCCTATTAAGATAAATTTTGTCTTTTTCCTATCTCTCCTAAACATTGTAACGCCATCCATTTGCTCGTTCGATTGTTTATCTCTACCCCTCTGATTCCAATCTTCCCTGTGAGTATCAAAATTTCCAAACTCCCGTTTCACATTTTCGGTCCTTGAAACTTCAGCTGTATTTTCCTGGTGTTAAGCATCAGTTTCTTTTTTTTTTTTTGTCCATCTTCTTCAAAAGAACGTCGTTGCTCACCTGTTCTGCCCAAGGTATCCTCAGCATTCTTCTGAAGAACCACATTTCGGTTGTTTCAAGTCTTTCCTTTATCCTTGATGAAATTGTTCAGCACTCGCTGCCATATTGAAGGGAAGACATCACATAACATGGCTGTACAGTACACACATTCTATTTCTTTACTATCTGTGAATTGCCATGATCTTTGAGGGCAGCCAGTAGAATGGTTTCGAACTGTGTTCTCTAACTTTTTAAAATTCAGAATATTCTTTCTTCTGTATTGGCAGCCATTCAAGGTTAGAACTCCCAGTCCATTTTACTATTTAATCCCCCCCCCCCACACACAGATTCGTACTTTTCTAATTTTTTCATTAGTGCTAAATTGAATGCAACACACTAAACAGGAATGTGAATTCAGCACACTCTTCTGTTTTGTTTTTTTGTTTTTTTGCTGGTAACCGTTATATGCAAATCCGCGACAAATATAGTAATTTGAAAATGAATCCGGGTATTTTAGCACTTGTCATAAAAATGATGATGTTGATGACGATGATGGTGTCAGAAGATTGACCTCTCCAAATCATTTTAGTCAACGCCTGACATGATGTTGTCTTTACTTTGATATCACATGTTCACAAGTATGTTTACTCGTGACAAGAACCAACATTTGTGTTTAAAGTAAACAGAAGGGCTGAAATGGATATGAGACAGTTTTGTTGTTGGAGTTGCGGTTATAATTGAGAACATTGTCATTTCTGGTGAACTCATTGTCTTTTTCGAGATGAACATCTCAGCAGTCACTTATAGATTCAAATAATCACGTTAATTGAACGGTTACTCATTCTGCTATGTATATCAATAATCAGCAAATGATATCAAGTAGCTGACTTACATTTATAAAGTAACTAGCTGTTGAGCCCGGCGTTGCTCAGGGTATTTTAGTGGTTATGTTAAATAGTAAGGTCAACTGATTATTATAAAAAACTCCATTATGAGGTTGCTGTGACGCGTAAGTTAAAAATGTGAAGTAAATATTGGTTTTTGTTGTATTTTTAAAACGGGATTCATGCTTGATCAATTCCACCAATCAACGGGAATGTGTGTGTACAGTTGGAAGAACATAAGGGGGATTACAGGAGCCTGTAATGTGATGTGATGACATTGTGCCGCAGAAGAAACGGATGCATTGTCCCTGTAACGTCGGAGGGGTTGGGCATCTGGTAGAAAATGTTATGGCATATAATAAGGTAGAAATTACAAAAAAGAGCCGATTTTTGTTGGAATACAACGAAGCGTTGCGGAGAAATAAATGATCACAAAAAGCAACATTTTCTAATAATTTTTGCTGCAACCTGTGTGTCAAAATTTTTGTTCGCATGTCAAGGTATTAGACCTTGATCTATCAATGATTAGATTTTGGTTGAGATTTATTGAAACCTGTTGGAGAAATTCATAAAAGTGCGAAAAAGACCACCCGAAATTATGTTTGTCATAGAGTGTCTCAGAGGAGAAGATTTCGTAAAATCTAAGCGTTTTGGCGATTTCTGCTGTATTCTGTCAATCGATTCGAAACATTTTTGCGTACATCAAAGTGATACAATTTTGGTTGAAATCGGAACAAAGGTTTCGGATGAGTAGGGTTCGTTAGAATGGAGACACACAAAAACACAAACAGACAGACAGACATATCCATTTATATATATATATATATATATATATATATATATATATATATATATATATTGTAATAGTTGTTACAATGGTTTATAAAAGCATAGTATCACTACACAAAAATTTTTATGTTTCACAACCGCTCCTCTTCGGGTGATTTGTGGAACAGTTCCACAAATCACCCGAGAAGGGGCGGTTGTGCTCCGGAACATGTGCATTTTTGTGTAGTGATACTATGCTTTTATAAACCATTGTAACAACTATTACAATATAAAGCTCTACTCTGTATCGAGCACTCTTTATAAAAGTAAATGCTTGAACAGTGGGCTTAAAATTCTTACAATATATATATATATATATATATATATATATATATATATAGATAGATAGATAGATAGATAGATAGATAGATAAATAAAATAAAAGCTATCTAATGGATACATTGTTTTTTTTATAACGCCTTATGAACATCTTGTGCGTAATTTAAAGTCAAACCACATTTCAGACTGTCTCACTGGACATATTTAACCTGCACAGTGAGGCAAGAGGATTATTAAGATTTATTATTGGCAGTCACAATCTTAACAATATAAGATGTGCTGATGATAAAGTGTTGATAACAACCATAGAAATAAAACCACAAGATTTCCTACAGAAGGTCGTAAAGGAAAGCGAGATTTTTCTAAACATGAATTCGTTTGGTTGATTTTATTTAGCGCAATATCAAACTCTATGGGTTATTTAATGTCGAAACCTAAATTGTATGCCTTCAACTACAGATAAAATGCGTTGTTGATCATTTTAATGTAAATATGTATTGCTGAGAACTTTACTACAAATATGTATTTTTAGTCATTTTACGATAAATATGTATTGTTGGTCATTTTACTATAAAAAATGTATTACTAGAACTTTTAATATAAAAATATATTTTTCTACATTCATGGTGTTTTGCTTTTCTTTGGGGGTTCACTATTTGCCCATAGCTGGGACTCTAAAAGACGCTACTACACCGGATCAGAGTGAACCTGGGAACAACAGTAATTAAGAGATTCTCAAAATGTCCAGTATCTCAATCAGAGGCCTTAATGCTGGATGTAGTTTATCATCATATACAGGACTCAACGTCAATTACAAGACAACAAAATGCATGGTTATGAACAAAAGAAACAACCCAACATTTAAGTTACGAATTGGGGATGCCAAAATCAAACAAGTACAACAGTTTAAATATCTGGGAAGTGTTTTAAAATGATAGAATAAAAGTTATATCCAACGGATAGATTGTTTGTTATTTTACTGCTTATAAACCCTTTGTAGGTTGTTTAAAGCCCAAAAAGTTGCGGACAGTACCTGTTCAAAAGCGAGATCAAATCTAAGTACTGACGAAGTTCGACGTCCTACTTAACTTCCTGGATATGACGATAAACTATATCCAGCAGCAAGGGAGGTTTTGAGGTTTTGAGGAACCTGGAATCACATCTTAATTACCGAAATTAAATTCCGACATTAGATGACTCATAAGGGGTTGATATATCGCTAAACAAAATAAATACAAAAATAAAAAAACAAAATAAATAAATAAAATAAAGTAAAATAAAATAAAAAATTAAACTCACATTTGAAGGCATACAATCGCGTTCAAAATATATTTAGTTGCAGCCATAAAACGTGTTCAAAATAGTTATGATTTCGGAATTAAATAACCAACAGAGGTTGATATGCCGCTAAACAAAATCAGCCAGTTAACTTGTTTTCAGGGTGATTTGATCGTGGGCTGACGAATAGAAGATTAATTCTTATCGTAGATCCTAGGCAACCTGAACATATGATTTGTCATTTACCTTAAATCGCTGACATTCACCTCTTTTTTTTAATCATTTCACCCCAAGCAAGGCATTCCACTGCCACTATTACGCTTGGGGCTACATAGGGGAAGGTAAATAGAAAGAGTGGTTAGATATAGGAAATGTCATAAGGGGGATGACAGATAGTTGGGAGGATGGGAAGAGTGTTTGAAAGAATGGAAGCGAGTTAGTGTGTTAGGAGGTGTCTATTGACCTTACATTTAAACTCTTGGAGATTGTAGCCGTCGGGGAAGCAGTCATGTAGAAGGGAATTCCACAGTCGGGAAGTGCGAGAAAAGAAACTGTTGGAGTAGAAGTTGCAGTTGCATTTTATCGGTTTCACTGTAAAAGGGTGGGATCTAGTTGCTAATCTAGTATCTCGTGCAAATTCGAACCTAGGGGGCACCAGTGATCTAAGTTCATCGGAGCAGAAGTCCATGAAAGTATTTATAAAAGAGACACAGGGAAGCCACGTCGCGCCGGTGAGAGAGAGACCGCAGGCAGTCTGCCAAGTCAGTATCGATCACATTACAGACCCTCCGCTGTACCTTGTCGAGAAGCCCAAGGAGAATAGCAGGGACACCCGACCAGATATGGCAAGAATATTCAATGCACGGGCGGACGGATGGTAGATTTATAAATGTACAGGATAGATTCAGACGGAAAAAACCTCCGGGCCCTGCACAGAGAACCGACTTTCATAGCAGCGGATTTAGCAATGGATTCGATATAGTCATTCCACTTAAGGTCCGCTGAAAGTGTGAGACCAAGGAGGCGTAGTGTTTTACTCTCCGGGAGGCAAGCCTGGTCCATGCTAATGGGAGGTAGGTGCGATTGTCTATGATGGTTAATTGATAGTAACTTCGTTTTAAAAGCATTAAAATTTACGAGCCATTTCTTACCCCAGTCCACTACGGATTGGAGGTCCTTTCCAAGCTCGGCTGCAAGGTTAGCTTTGTCGCCCACACCAGAAGAAAGATCTACAGTTTCTTTTTTTATATCTCCGTTCTGTAGTTCTACAAGTCACATGCCTTTACAGCTAGGATCTTCCACGGGGTTGAATCAGCTTCATTTTCTCTGTATTCCAAATGTAAGAAGAATTTTTCCCCTCAGACATCTTAAAAATGCAACGTTGTGGAACAAACTTCTGTATGGATTCTTGAATTCTGCAATCGTAACCTCTTCAAGTGATAAGTCAATCTGTATCTATTTACGTTATTCCCCTCATCAACGCTTGCTTCGCACTCTTCATTCATCATCGTATATACGATCCATTGCTAAAGATGTAGGTAAAATAGTCGACTCCCTGTACCACCCAATAAGCATATGACTCCTTGTGCTATTCTGTACCTTTACAGAGCCAGATTAGGTCAAAAATGAAGTTATATTGTCATATTTGTGAGGTACCTGCCAAATTCTCACTCTCCAGCCTTGATAGAGTCCAAAGGCGTCTCTGAGATCTTGTGAATGACGAATTATTCTCCACCTTACAACCTCTCTCCCAAAGGTGGGATGTGGTTGCTCTCGTTGCTCTATCGCTACTTCCATGAAAAGTGTTCCGGCGACCTACATTCCTTAGTTCCATCAGTTCAAACCTTCACGGCAAGGACACGCCATATCATTTACATTGTAGCAAAGTACCCATATTCAACCTGTATTCCATCAGTGAAAAATAATTCAGTTTTTTCCCCCAAGAAACACTGCTATGTGGAACCAACTCCCAAGAGGATGTTTTCCCGATCTTGTTCAAACCTTGAGTTAACCGCTACCTTCCCTTGTATCCGCACAATTGCCTCTTAACGTTACTCTCTTCCTCTAGTGGAATTCAAGCCTTTTACAGAATGTATCTTACAGTAAAATAATAAAACAAAACATTTAAAAAAATATTCCACTAATTTGAGTGGTTCTCTAACCTTGAATTGGGTATATATAAGTATAGAGTTGGTATGGAAGGAATAAAATTCCGATATCCAAAAGAAAAAAAAACAAAAAACAAAACAAAGCAAAGCAAAACAAAAAACAAAACAAAACAAAGCAAAAAAACAAAAAAACAAAACAAAACAAAAAGCAAAAAACCTAAAAATCACTATTCTTAAAAAGAGTACTCAATACAGAGCAAAGCAAATAATATTTATATAGAATTTTTAATTTAAGCATGTTATAATATTACTACAAAGATCTCGACATCAACATCATCACTTGACAAGACACAAGAAGTGTTGAAACAAAATAGCTACTTTGTAATGATGTTATAACATACTCACATCATAAATTTAATATATACAGCCATGGCCAAAATTATGGAGCACCTATAAAAAATTGAGATAGTAGTTTAAACCTACGTATTTAAAGGTTAGGAATCGTACAGTGAACAATTGAGAGCAAATGTAAAATATTTAACAGTGCATTGTAGTATTTTTGCTTTAAAGCCTCTCTCAAGAGTTTTAGCTGAGTTCCATACTAAATTCATTCCAATATTCAAAATGATTCATTGTCATACTAAAGGTTGTTTCTTATTTTTCAGGTAATATTTGATTCCTACCAGTGCTATAATAGTATATTTAATTGAAAATGCCTCCAAAGAAGCAGCTTTCAGAGATTAAAAGAGCACAAATTGTTGCTTTATCTGGTGAAGGATAATCTCAGGTAGAAATTGCCAGAAAGATGGAATGTTCAAGGAAGGAAGTTCAAACAATGATTAAAAGGTACAAGGAAACAAAGTCTTTCAAAAACAGAAAAGGACAAGGCCGTAAAAGTCTACAACCGTCAGGAAAGACAGATCTTTGAAAAGAGCATCCCTTGCAGATAGGAAGAAAAGTTCTTCAGAGCTTGCTGCTGAACTTAGGGAGGATGCAAACAAAAACATATCAACTCGAACAGTGAGAAGAAGTTTATTAGAATTGGGATTAAAAGGATGCAAAGCAAGGAAGAAGCCATACTTGTTTCATGCCAACAAGAAAAAAACGACTGGAATTTGCAAAAATCCATGAAAATTGGACATCTGATGATTGGGCCAAAATTGTTTGGTCTGACGAAAGTAACTTTCAGGTAAGATAACAGTTTTTATTTCCTAAACTTTGGAAGAAACAATTGAAATTTTTATGTGAATACATATCCATAACGTTTATTCCAAAATTGTAACAAATTCTTTTTTTTTTTCATCCGAATTTTGGCACTCCTGGAGCAGTTTATGTTCGCCGTAGGGAAGGAGAAGCATTTAATCCTGATTTTGTGGTTCCAACTGTCAAATTTGGAGGAGGACGCGTAATGGTTTGGGGCTGCATGGCTTCTTCAGGCACTGGAATGATGTGAGGGCAGAATGAACTCCACAATTTATACTAACATGCCGGACCAGGTTCACCAAACCTTTCTGACTAAAATATTTAATAATAACATTCCAAGTGATGCAATCTTCTAACAAGACAATTCCCCATGCCATATATCAAAATATGTTCAATGAGTTGGTTTGAGAAAAAGGGATTACAGTGATGAAGTGGCCCCCTCAATCCCCAGACCTAAATCCCATTGAAACTTTGTGGTCTCATCTTGGGAAAAGAGTAAGAATGCACAAATGTTCATCAAAAAAAGAATTAAAGGCCAAACTTCATGAAGAGTGGCAGAAAATAGATCCTACTACCTGCAACAACTTAGTCAATAATACGCAAAAACGAACAAAAGCTGTTATAAAGGCAAAAGGAGGACATACCAAATATTGATTGTTGTTAGAATAGATTTATTAATGTTTACTCCACTATTCTTAACCTTTATATATATAAGTTTGAATCATAATTTCGATTTTTCATTGGTGCTCCATAATTTGGGCCAAGGCTATATATATATATATATATATATATATATATAAATTAGAGAAAATTTTCAAAATTCAAAGGTGTCGGATGTACATTTCGACATAGGATCTCTAATAGAATATAAAAAACAATGTCGCTGACGTGACGTAGAATTTCTATTAGAGATCCTATGTCGAAATGTACATCCGACACCTTTGAAGTTTGAAAATTTTGTCTAATTTATATTGGCTCTGTATTCTTAATACATTGAGCTCTCTGCCTGCATCACTTTTTAATGTTAAAAATTTTTAATATTGATTAGGATCAGGTTCTTGGAATTTACCTTCCTACTCTTCCACTTCGGATTAAAGAAAAACAATATATATATATATATATATATATATATATATATATATATATATATATATATAGAATAAAAAGTGTGAGAAGCCGTGAACGTTTTCTTTAAAGTGTATATTTATTGTTTTTGTAAATATGCATGTTATGAAACATTAATTGTCCATAATGGTGTTTGTGACGCTGCACGTGTTTCGAGTCTAAAATTGACTCTCTTCAGCCGAATATATATATATATATATATATATATATATATATATATATAATGTGGAAACATTTGTCACTTCACTGAGCATGTCATGCTGACTTCGAAGTTTCGTGAAAGCACCATTATGATATTCTTACTTCTTAGGGCTTTTTTTTCAATCTGCTTTTTTTTATTTGGAGCAGATATAATTATGGCTGTGTCTGGTTTACTCAATCTAAATTGAGAATTATGTTGAACTATAAAGGTGAACACGTGATGCTCTCTCTGCCTGAATGAAAAGCTGCTTGTCATAAAGTTTTCTAAAAAATAAAGTACTACTAAACCACAGAAATGAATTGACAGTATTATGTAAACACCGTAAACATTCTACTTTAAAATTTAATTAATCATAACGTTCATATGTAACTTATGCTTTATAGTACATAAACATTATATTATCAAAAACTAATGATCCACGCAATACTCATTTATTTTCCCTAACTCCAACATAACTTAGTATGCTATAGTTAATTTAAATTGTAACATAACCAGCAAGCGCTTTTAACAAATTCTGTAGTACAAAAATTAACCTCTCCATTAAGTTAAAATCTGATCTGTTTTCAAAACAACGTTCCGAACATCTGAATACTATGTGTTCCAAATATGTATCTTCCACAGAAAAATAAAAAGTGTCATTTTATCATGATATAAGTCAACAACCCACCTCCATATGACCTAATTGTCCACCTTTATAGTTCAACCTAATTCTTACTTTTGATTCAGTAATTCAGACACCCTCATAATCATATTCTTCAGCTTCCTTCAACTTTCTAAATAACCATGAATTCTATTTTACAAAATAAATCATTTTCACCATTTGTTTTAGAATACCACCCGAAGAAGAACAACAATGTTCTGAAATATTTAATTTTTTGCGTGGTGATAAAATACTTTTATAAACCATTGTCATAACAACATTACCATATTAATCTCTAGTAACTGGTAAATACATTTTTTAAAAAGTAATGTTTTAATCTATCTGTTTTTCCACTTTCTTATATATATATATATATATATATATATATATATATATATATATATATATAAAGTCATCCGCAGACAGATCTGTTTTGCTGTATCACAGCTCATCAGTACGGTTAGACTCCGATTGCTTTATATATATATATAATCTGAATCATCAACATCACTTTTCTTGAGCTTTGGCACCCGTATTTCTGCGATTGACCACGATTATCTGAAACAGCAGAAAACTGAAAAAAACTGTACACAGAAACATGTATACATATCCATTAATAATCACGTACCGAACGGCGGTTGTTAGATTATGACCTTTTTCAAATTATTGGTAACTTTAGCTTCATTACTGGTCTACTATTGTACTAGACCAATTCTAGCATAGACTTTATATAGTATAGGCAAAGTCACTGATACACATACGCAGAGATATATTGTCAATATTATCTCTTTTGGTAGGAGCCCAATCAAAGTGCTTTCATTCTCAATGTATTACTTTTTTTTTTAATTTTTAAAATAATTTTACCCCATACAAGGTAGTACTTCCACTGGTGCACAGGGGTTACATGAAAGAAGAGCGAGAAGAAAGAGGATCAAGATAGAGTAGGAGTCGGAGAGAGAATGAGAGAAAGATGGTGCGTAGGGAGATACGTGAGAGTAGAACGAGAAGGAAGAAAAACATGATACGGGGATAGGAAATGAGAAAGATAGGAATCAAGGAGATTAAAGATTGAAATTGACGTTGCACTGAAACGTTTGGAGATTGTAGAGACAAGTATACGGGAGTTCCACTGGCGCGAAGTGCGGAAAAAGAAACTGATTGAGTTAAAGTGGTGGTTACATTTGACTGTTTTGACTGTAAAAAGGTAGGACCCAGTGACCAATCTAGTAGCCCGAGTAAATTCATGTAGCGGGGTCACCTGAAAGATAAGTTCGTCAGAGCAGAAGCCGTGTAAATATTTGTAGAAAAGGTATAGGGAAGCCACATCCCGTCGATGATAAAGAGACTGGGGTCGAGCTGCCAAATTGGGATCAATTACACTGCAGATGGGCCCCTAAATTCTGTCGAGAACCCCGAGATGAATAGCAGAAGCACCCGACCAGATATGACAGCAGTATTTAATGCACGAACGAATGGTAGATTTGTATATGTTCAAGATGGATTCTGACGAGTTTCCTTGCCCGACTCAGTGACCCGATGTTCCTTGCAGTAGCTGTAGCTTTTGATTCGATGTAAGTTGGGACTAAATATAAAAAAGTCTTTCTTATTATTGCAAAACCATTTCACTTTATATTTATTTTTATATGAAGTCTTTCTGTTCAAGATCAAATTATACAGTTTTAAAACATTGATGTGTATACAAATATTCGTTAATATAGTAATTGTATCGACTACAGACGTGCAAATAAGACAAATTACTCATATAACAACATTGACCACCAGCTTCAAAGACATAAAGATGTAAGTTTAGAGCTTTTCGAAGACTTTTCTTTGGCCTACGTAACCCATACATACGAAAGTGAGTCAAAAAGCAATGCAATTTGTTCTAATTTATAAGAAATATAGAACACAATCAATGATACAGTACATCAAGTTACAGCTAGATATCACAGGTCCACATCACTACTTCCCAATATAATCACCATCTCTTTCAACGACGGTCTTCCAGCTAAGAATGTGGGCATGTATCTCAGTTTCGTAAAATTCAGCTCGCTAGCAGCTGATGTAGCTAAAGCATTTCAGCTGTTATTAACTTCCTCATTGCCGTATGATATAGTGTCCTCACACTTCCGTCACTTAGATCCAGGGAAAGGGACACTACAGAGTAAATATTATGGTGGTGAAGATCTGTATATAGATAGATTAGGTCGGTGTGTAGCGGAAAAGGGCTGAGTATCAGACCTAGTGTGTTTATATATTCTCTGACAGTCAGTGCGCATATATATATATATATATATATATATATATATATATAAAACAGAAAGAGAGAGAGAGAGGCAGAGAGACAGAGAGAGAGAGAGAGAGAGAGAGAGAGATTTTGAGAGACTTCTAGTGTTAACGAATCCTTAAACATTATCTCTGGATGCGTAATGAATATTGTTATAGACTTATTTTAACAAGAGAAAGTGGAAAAATACTAAATTTCATTAGATCCTTCGAAATAACAAATAAACATTTTCCTGTTTAAATAACGCATCGCTCATTCAGTGAAATGAATTAGAGCGCGCTAACTCAGGGGTAGAGTCGCCGACTGACGCCATTTTGGTCGGGTTTCAATCTTGGGTAAAAAAGCAATCGGAGCCTAACCGTACTGATGAGCTGTGATACGGCGAAACAGATCTGTCTGCGGATGACTATATATGTGTGGGTGTGTTTTATAGTGTAAAATTGTGATAGCGCCAGGATTGTTGTTTTTTCAGTATTTTTACTCATAAAAATTATTTCGGCAAACAGGTTTTTATCGTAAAGCGCTCGATATTGAGGTGGAGGTAGAGTGTTGATAGGCTAAATGCGAAAAATTTGTCACTTTAACTGAGCTGGTTCATGTCGACTTTAAAGATTAGTGAGGAAACCGTTATGAAATATATATATATTAGTCATCCACATATATATTAGTCATCCCCGTTTCGCTGTATCACAGCTCATCACTGTGGCTAAACATATCCACTTGCTTCTGGCCGGGATCGAATTTGGTGTCAGTCGGAGTCTCTACTCCCTAAGCCATCGGCGCATGGCATCAGAGAAGGGAAATTTTAACGTCTTGTATATAAGCCGTGTATACAGACGCCAGTCACCGAGAGAACTCAATTCATTTCTGAAGAGTCACGCATATAGCCGAAGTGGAAACTGTTTTTAAAATTTTCTTCTGAGCATTAACCTGCTCAGTTAAAGTGATATATATATATATATATATAATCGTGTCACTCCAAGACATTCCACTGCCACTATAGCGCAGGGGGTTACATAGAGCGACTGGGTATAGGAAATGTCAGAAGGAGGGTGATAGACGACTTAGGATGTACATAGGGAGAGAGTTGGAGAGAGTGGGTGTGAGTTAGTGTGTTAGGAGGTGTCTGTTGACCCTACATTTAAACTCCTGGAGGTTGTAGCCGTCGGGGAAGCAAGCATGCGTTAGGGAATTCCACAGGCGGTAAGTGCGAGGAAAGAAGCTGTTGGAGTAGAAATTGCGGTTACATTTCATCGGTTTCACTGTAAAAGGGTGGGACCTAGTTGCCAATCTAGTATCTCGTGCAAATTCATATCTAGGGGGCACCAGTGATTTAAGTTCGTCAGAGCAGAAGCCATGAAAGTATTTATAGAAGAGGCACAGGGAAGCCACGTCACGCCGGTGAGAGAGATACTGCAGGCGGTCAGCCAAGTCGGTATCAATCACAATACAGATTCTTCGCTGTATTTTGTCAAGAACCCCGAGGAGAATAGAAGAAGCACCCGACCAGATGTGGCAGCAGTACTCAATACACGGGCGGATGGTAGATTTATATAAGTGCAGGATAGATTCAGGCGGAAATATTTTCCGGGCCCTGCACAGAGAGCCGACTTTCATAGCTGCGGATTTAGCAATGGATTCGACGTATTCATTCCACTTGAGGTCCGCTGAGAGTGTCAGGCTAAGCAGGCGTAGTGTTTTACTCTCTGGGAGGCAAGCCTGTTCCATGCTAATTGGGGGGAGGTGCGGCTGTCTGTGGTGGTTAATTGACAGCAGCTTCGTTTTGGAAGAATTGAATTTTACGAGCAATTTCTTACCCCAATCCACCACGGATTGGAGGTCCTTCTCAAGCTCTGCAGCAAGGTTCGCCTTGTTAACAACACCAGATCGAGAGTAAACTGTGGTATCATCGGCGTACATGCCTACTTGTGATCTTATGGCATCGGGTAGATCATTGATATAGATTAGAAAGAGCGTAGGACCTAGGATAGAGCCTTGGGGGACATCTGCGTTTGTAGGGTAGTTCTGGGAGGCATGTCCGTTTAATACCACGTTCAGTGTGCGGTTAGAGAGGAATGACCGGATTAAATCCAACAAAAGTCCAGTTATGCCATAGCTTGGCAGTTTCCGTAGAAGGCCGGCATGCCATACTCTGTCGAATGCTTTAGAGATATCCAAGGCGACGGTTCGGGCTTCACCATTCTTGTCGAGAGCCTGGTATATATACTCGGTGATGGTCGTTAGCATATCAGCAGTAGACCTGGTGAAGCGGAAGCCATACTGTTTGTCCGAGAGGAGCCCGTGGGCTGTGAGATCCTGAACGACCTCGGCATTGATAATGGCTTCGAACACTTTGCCGAAGATCGGAAGAAGCCTGATGGGGCGGTAATTTGCGGGGTCTGATGGTTCACCAGTGTTCTTGAATATTGGAACCACTGAAGAAGACTTCCAACAGACAGGAAAGCAGGAGGAAGATAGGCAGAGGTTATTTCGCCACCAAAATTTTTTTTTCGGCAGATTAAATAAATTACAATTGTGTCTACTTATTTTTTAATAAAATTTCTTCATACTCGCGGATATCTTTTGCATATTATAATTGAATGATGTAAGAAATGCATTGTAACTTTGACAGTTGATTTTATTATTCATTTCTCAATGTTCCCAAGTATTTTCTATTTTCTTCTGAGATCCTCTTCGGGGCTGTATGATGTGGTAACAAAACAATAACTGCAAAACTTTGTTGCTAAGAATTACTGTAAATTTTCTTCTTGATTCAAATGTAACAGTTGATAAATTGCTTAGCATTCATTAGAACGTGAAAATTATCCACAATGGATTTTTTATGTTGTAATGTCATGTTCATGTTAAAGCATGAAAAACTGTTCTTTTTATGAACACTTTAGGACATTACTACAGTATTCATAGCTGATTCTTTTGGCTGCTTATGTTTTTTTTAATGAATATTGCCTCGAGGATCTGTCGTGTGCTTTTGTTGTTTTCTTGGTGTAGGATAGTTGTGTTATCGATCATTGTTTTTTATATTGTGAATTTAAACAGGAATGTTGTTGTAGATGTTTAGAGATGGCTGAATAGTCAGACACGTGTAATGTAAGACGTTTAGTTAATGTAGTTGTTGTAAATCCAACATATATATATATATATATATATATATTTTGCCGGATATACATTCTCCTAAGTGACATACGAATTGATGCATAATGTTGGTTTAACGTCATACATCAGTTGGTGGGAAGGAGTTATTACGGATAATTAAAGTAGTAGTATTGTATTTTTATAATATATTATTAATCATAATATCTATTTTTTTAATCGTGTCGCCCCAAGCAAGGTAAACCACTATTGTGGAGGGGGTTACATAGGAGGAATGCTATGAAGAGTGAGAGGTTGCAGAGGGTGTCAGGAAGAGAGTAGGAGAGGGAAGAGAGTACTGATGAGAGTGGGGTGGACGTAGAAAAGCATGAGAGAGAGGATGTAAGTTAGTATGACAGGAGATGACTATTGACTTTACATTTAAATTACTGGTGATTGTAACTGTCAGGAAAGCAAGTATGCGGAAGAGAATTCCACAGGCTGGAAGTTCGAGAAAAGAAGCTGTTGGAGTAGAATTTGCGTTTACATTTTATTGGCTTCACAGTAAAATGGTGGGACCTAGTTGCTAACCTTGTGGCTCGAGGAAATTTGCATATAGGGGATACCAGTGAGCTAAGTTCATCGGAGCAGAAGCCGTGAAAGTATTTGTAGAAGAGACACAGGGAAGCCACATTGCGTCGGTGAGAAAGCGACAGTATCATAGCTGCCAAGTCGGGATCGATCACATTACAGATTCTCCGATGGATTCGGTTGAGGACACCTAAGTGGAAAGCAGGAGCACCGGACCAGATATGACAGCAATACTCAAGGCACGGGTGGATGGTAGACTTGTATATGCGCAGGATTGTTTGGAACGGGAAAACTTCCTGGCCCTACACAGAGAACAGACTTTTTTAGCAGCGGATATAGCTATGGATTCTATATAGTTATTCCACTTGAGGTCTGGTGTGAGAGTTAACCTGAGGAGGCGCAGTGTTTCTCTTTCAGGGAGAGAAGCCTGATCCATGTTAATGGGCGGGAGGAACGTTTGTCTGTGGTGGTTATCAGATGGAAGCATTAAAATTTACGAGCCATTTCTTACCTCAGTCCACCACGGATTGGAGGTCATTTTCAAGCTCGGCAGCGAGGTTTGTTTTTCAGCTACGGTAGATTTTTGATCGAGACGAGAGTAAACCGTAGTGCCGTCAGCATATATGCCCACTTGGGATCTTGTTACGTCAAGGAGATCGTTAATATAGATAAGGAAAAGCGTAGGACAGAGACTAGAGCCTTGAGGGACACCCGCATTCATGTGATAGTATTAGGAAGCTTGTCTGTTCAATACCACCCTCATTGTACGGTTTGAAAGGAAGGACTGGATTAGGTCAAACAATTGTCTAGTTATACCATAGCCCTGCAGCTTGCATAGAAAGCCAGCATGCCAGACTCTGTCAAACGCTTTGGAGATGTCAGGGGCCACAGTTCGGGCTTCGCCGTTTTTGTCGAGGGCCTGGTGTATGTACTTAGTGATGATCGTGAGTATATCATTAGTAGACCTGGTGAAGCGAGAAGAGTCTGTGAGATGTTGTACCACCTCAGCGTTGATGATGGCTTCGAACACTTTGCCAAATATGGGTAGGAAGCTGATAAGGCGATAATTAGCGGAGTCAGAGGGTTCTCCAATATTTTTATATATAGGAACCACGGAGGAGGATTTCCAGCAGGCAGGAAAGCAGGAAGCAAAAAAGCAGAAGTTATAGAGCTTAGAGAGAACAGAGGAGAGTTCAGGAGCACATTTCTTTAGGATACTATAATATATGTATTATATTTGTACGAATGAGAGTTTTTGTGATTTTTTTCATTTTGTTTGTAGTTATCGTGCATCTGGTTGCAATAAATAAACGAGTTGGATATATTTAGGGTCTTTTGTGAAAGTACCATATTCTGTTTAATGTGTGTTGAGGTTTTTAAAATATCGTCTTATTTGTTCATATACAATGTGGTTTGGGAAGTCATTATTGATGAGAGTCTGCTTAATATTTTTTAGTTCAGAGTAAAAAATCTTTTTGCGGAGGATTAAAATAAAATAAATAAACATAATAAGACTAGATTATTCAACCAAACCACACACACACACACACACACACACACACACACACACACATATATATATATATATATATATATATATATATATATATATATATATTCACTAAAACAAATTCTACATTAGCGAAATAATTACCGTCAGCTGAGGCTTCATTTGGAATTTAATTTTATCGTTAGAGAAAATTAGATTCTAACTCAATTTTTATTTACTTGCAAATAAATAAAAAATAAACCATTAAATTAAATAAATTTACTTATTTTATTTATCTATTTTATTTTTTTTATGCCTTTTCAATTTACAAATGGTTTAGTATATTTACAATTCAGTTAGATACTCATTCAATTGTCGTGTGCGTTGTGGTGCAGTGGATATCGGTTTGGAACGAGAATTTCTTTGCATTCACTTATGCGCAAATGCCCTTGGGTATTAATTCGTCTCTTCCTCCCCACCAACACTGAATCAAATAACAGATCCGATTGAGTTCTATAATCTTAGTTGGCAACTAGTCTACCGCGGTACGTAATGGCAACCTGCTACCCAGCCAGTCACGTCTCTTTCGTGTATCACGTATAACACTTAAGTAACTGATATATTGCACTATACATTGAAACTTTTAGACCAATATTTAGCCTTATGGATCAACTCGACATAGATTTGACTTTCTACAAATACATGATTTTGTCTAGAGATATACAGGATAATTGCGCAGAGCTCGACATATACACATGTATATG
Organism: Ascarosepion bandense; assembly: GCA_037127315.1. Lineage (NCBI taxonomy): Eukaryota > Metazoa > Mollusca > Cephalopoda > Sepiida > Sepiidae > Ascarosepion > Ascarosepion bandense. The sequence continues at coordinate 1,291,956 of JBBBDQ010000369.1, forward strand.
TATATAATGAACATTATTTAAGAGCTATAGAATTAAAATACACACACACACACACACACACACACACACACACACACATATATATATATATATATATATATATATATATATATAAAGCCAAATGTATAATATTTATCTACATTGTTCATTAGGTCATTTGGTAGGTAATTTTAGAAAGCAACGGTAACTAAATACGAACAGGTAAATAGGTAAATAGATTTCAAATACGTGTGTGGTGTAATGGTCATTGGCGTGGAATTGGTGAGCCGATTTCACTTCTCACTAATACTCTTGGGGAAGGCATGAATAGTCTTCTTCTTCTCATCCTCGTTCTCTCTCCGTCTAAGGGTCTAATAATCTTCTTTTATGTGCTGTGTCCCTTCAGGATGTAGGCGATCATGACCTTCCACACCTCCCTATCCCTTGTCGTTCTTAATACTCCTTCGCCTGTTATCCGACACAATTCCCCCTTCACCATAAATCTTCTCAAGTCCATCAAATATGTCATGCATTGCTTTCCCTTGTCTCTCTTTCCCTTTATCCGTCTCGTGAGCATCAGATTCTCCAAGATATCGTTCCACATTCAGTCAGTTAAATCAGCTATACGTGATACACGCTTGGGCGATCATGTCTCGAAAGAGACATGACTGACTGGGCAGAATATTATCCCGCAGTAGGTTGCCATTGCTTTCTGCGGTAGACTGGTTGCCGACCAAGGCTATAGACTATAGAACCCAATCTGTCCTGCTATTTAACCCATAACTGGAAGGAAGAGACGGATTAATACCTTTCCCAAGGGTATTTGCGCGTAAGTGAATACAATGGATTCAACTAGAATTCGAACTCGGCTCCCCGGTTTCTCGTTCCGAGCCGATATCCACTGTACCACAAAGCACATCCTACATCGTTCCACATTACTTGTCACCAAATCTCCAACTGTCTTTTCCTGGTGTTAAGTATTAGTTTCCTAACCAAAAACGCCATGATCACCTACATCTAACTTGGCGTTAAAAAATTCACATGAACATTAATCTCACAAGTGGGTTTTATATATATATATATATATATATATATATATCACCTCCCCATATATAATCATTTTGGAGACATTAAAATTGCCTGATGATGAGGTGAGGTAAAAATCTTGAAACATAGAAATTTCCGTGTCACAATGTAAACTATATTATTCTAAATAAAAAAAAACAAATTTAATATAATTATATATATATATATATATATATATATATATATATATATATATTCAGGCGATGGATAAGTCTTATTTTGAGCATGTGCGTTGTTTCTTTTTGATTTTGACAACTGGAGAGTTTAGTAGTGTCAGTTGCGCATCGTCTGTGAGAAAAAGTGCACCATGACGCAATTCAGAACTTTGGAAACAGCATTATTTGTTGTCATTCACGCCGGAAGCTTCAATGGGAACATTTCACAGTGTTTGGAGATCAATCTGAGGACAGTGCTGAGGATCTGGAAATAATTGAATAAGTCTAATGGCGATTATGAAGGTATGCATGCACGGAAAACTCTGATCATTTTGATAATTTGGTGGTGAAGGCTTCACACTCAACACGCAGGCCGACATCGATAACCTTAAGAATCTGCATCATACGACACAAGCAAGAGAACCCAGTCAATGCTGTCAGATAATTTATGTGACAATACCGCCTCTTACATCTGGCCATCTACCTCCCTACACTGCAACTCCGTTGATTATTATTTTTGTGGCGCAGATGAGCGAGAGGCCAACAAAATGAGGACCTGAATGCAATGATTATGTCCGCATTTACTAACTTAAACTAGGAGACCGTCTAGAAGTGACGCAGGAGAATCCAAAGTCGTCTCATAAACTATGGCTTCTGCTTCGCCATGTGTACTACTGACATGTTAACACCCATCACGGGCGTATCTCAAGGTTCTATCCTAGATCCAACGCTATTTCTGACCTTTCTGATGTAATAAGTACCCAAGTAGGCATCTATGCAGATGATACCACCATTTAATCTCGTCTCAATAAAAAATATGCCAAAGTAAACATGGCTGCTTCCCTGTAATAAGACAGAAAGTCTGTAAATGAATTGGCTAGGAAATAGCTCATAAATTCTAATGTCTCTAAAACCAAGTTGATCTTCTTTAACCAACATTCAGAAACTTTCCTGACTATCATCAGAATGGATGACTCTAGCAAAACACTTCGTTTCCTTGTCCTTCTCAGATGATCTCAAATGGAATGACTACATCGAATCAACAGCTGCATCTACTGCTAAGAAGACAGATCACTGTGTTGGGTCAGGAAGTTTTTCTCGTCAGGTTCTCATCAAAATCCAAACGATTTGCAATATAATCAATCCTGACTTAGCAGTCCACCTTCTCACTGATGTGATGTGGATTCCCTCTGGCTTCTACAATATTTTCATGACAATTGCTCTGACGACCTTTTTTCCCATGTTTCCCGACCACATATATTTACACAATGCTACTCGATTGATATCAAGGTCCCACACTTTTACTGTCACAATAGTTAAATGTAACCGTCTTTTCTACTCTAGTAGTTTATTTCCTCACACTTTCCTTCCTGTTTGCAAACATCCCTTCCATTTGATTGCTTCCCTGATAGCTACAATCTCCAAAAGTCAATTGCCATCTTCTATCTACCTAATTCCTATCCATTTCTCCTAATATCTTCGACATTCCCTGTACCTTTTTTTCTCTCATTGTAACCCTCGCGCACAAGTGGTGGTCATGACTTACTTAAAGTGAAATGATTATTAAAAACAAAAGAAAGTACTCTAGAGTCCATGGTTAAAGCAAATGGCGACTTTATTGAATAAATTTACTCTGTATGTGTGTGCAAATGACCAGTGTGTGTGTGTGTGTGTGTGTGTGTGTGAGAGAGAGAGAGAGAGAGATCGTTGTCTACCCGATTTCTAGCATGTGCTGTTTCCTAAAGTAACCATTGCTTAACTCATGAAAGCACCCCAGAGACATGAATACCACTCCCTGAACATCTACTACCATAATCCTGTGATAAAAATGCTAAAGATGACTGGCGGCGATAGTTTCAGTCTCAGTTTTTCATTTCAGAGTTTACCTTTGTCTCTCTCTCTCTCTCTCTCTCTATATATATATATATATATATATATATATATATATAATCGTTAAAATAAAATGCGTATCTGTCTTCAAGAATGGTGGAAGCTACTTTTTCTTAAAATACTAAGTAGTTTTGCAAACCATGCTCTGTCTTTAATGTCGTTTCGATCTGCTCAAACATTGCATTGTTTAAATGAAAGGAAATTGCAGTAAAAATGCGCAGCACTTCCATTTACTCAACTCAAAGAGAAAAAATATCCACCTGGCGGCAATTTGTTCTGTTTAACTGAATTTAATGAAAAACACACGGTGTGCATTGTGACTGGATATTTCCTATCGGTAACATAGTTCGAAAGAAGAAAAAAGCCATAACTTCAAATGCTGATTTTCAAGGTTGCAATATTTCCCCATTTTCAAGATTGGCACAATATAACCTCCTTTTTATTTCCATTTCTACGTCGTCTCCAGCCATATTAGGCCAGGCTAAGTAATCTTCGATATGAGTAAATATAAGCAGTAAAATAAAAAGTCTATGAACTACTTTGTGCCAATTTTATACTAATATATATTTACTATTTACATTGTCTTTATTTTTATTTGCCTGTTAACGATGTTTCGGCCGTTGCACGCTCCAGCCTTCTTCAGGTGCCAGGAATTTCGAACCGAATCCTTTTTTACGATCACTGGGGTAAATCATTCTCATTCCATGTGCGAAGCCACTTCTGGAAGCCATGTAGTTATCTCCCTTTAACTTAACTCTCTAAGTATTTGTTCACCACTGCTGTAGCCTGGTATTGAACTGACAATTCTTTGGGTCAAGTCACTGGAACTAACCAAAGTCTATATCAACTGTGGCCTTAAGGACATCAGTACATTAATTTTTGAGACTTATAAAGCTAATGTCTCAGTATCATTTTTTACCAGGGCTCATACTGCAATCTTTTGCTGCCAATGAGTTTCTCTAGCACTCAGTATTACTTGTTCCCATTTTGTATAGGTTTCTATGCTTGGTCGGTTTAGAAGATTTTTGTTGTTGCTTAGCATATGCGCTGATTCCTTAAGTTTAAGGAGTTTCCAGTAGGATTCTCTATCTATTATTTCAACTTTAGCCAATAGGGGTGGTGAACCCCTTTCTCACTTCATACGTGGTCAGCTACGCCTGATTTTTCTATCTCACCTCGTGTTACGACCTTGCGATGTCCTTGCATTCTTACCTTAAGGGGGCGGCATGTTTCTCCTTAATTCTTCTTTCCACAGCTACATGGAATGGTGCACACACAGTCCTTCGTCATGTTCTCCTCTGTTGGAGGTCTTACTCGAGAGAGTTATCTGCAAAGTGTAGAAATACTACTGAAGGCCATTCTTTTGTTATATAGACCACAGATCCTTTGTATTTTTCCCATAAACTCTTCACATAGGATAGACAGACCGAGGCTGTTTTCTGAAAGTTGTTATCCTCATGCACCCTTTCTTCCTTTCGTTGGAGCTTTGATCATGCACCCTGGTAGTTGTTACGTTGTAGGGTACTGCTTATACTGACCATTTCCTGTTCATATGTCTCTGGGTAGCCACTTATGACTTTTGTTCCATGTTGCAGGTAGCGGACGAGCTTTTGTTTACATTGTATGGGTGGTGGGAGTTGAAGTTGAGGTATTGTCCGGTGAATGTTGACTTGCGGTATACGGATGTCTTGAACCCACTCTCTGTTCGAAATATTAGTAAATCCAAATATGCTAGTTTGTTGTCGTTCTCTTTTTTTCATAGTGAACTATATCGATGATCTTATTGAGTTAACATGATCCAGTAGCGTATGAAACTCTTCCTGCAGTGGACAGAGTATGAAGTATCAACGTATCTCAACCAGATTTAATGTAGATGGCCTCCAATATCTGAAGGTTCTTTTTACTGTGTATATGAGTGAGGATTATTGTGTTACTGACTATATATATATATATATATATATATATATATATATATATATATATATGAGAGACAATGAATGTCTATTATGTTTAATCATGAGCCGTTCTAAACGTCGTATTTTTGCTTTAATTTCAGTTGAAAATAAAGACAAAAATTCTCCAACATTTGGATAATTATTTATTGATTTTCTTCTAAGCTTTCGGCTCACATGAGCCATCTTCAGAGAGGTTGTTTAAACTGAAATATTATAACATCCACCATCACCGACGATTTTATTTTATGTTGACATAAAACTCCGCTTGGCAACGGCAATAGTTACCAAAAATAATAAACGCAGTTCTTAAATTTGCGATGCGGTTTTATGACGTCACACCGCGTGATAGCGCGAAATGACAACAAAACCATGTAGTCAAATGCAATGTAATATGTTATTTCCAGTTTTAAAGTTGATTCTATTGAGTGTTGGTTGTTTAGATTTGATGTACATGGCCTCCAATATCTGCAGGTTCCTCTTACTGTGTGTATGAGTAAGAATCACCGTATTGTTGACCAAAATCTGTCTGATATTACCTACATGTTTATGTTTTTCAGAGAAATGCTGTTTAATAGTACTCTGATCAGAAAGATGACATGTAAGTCTACGGGAGAGCGTGGTTGTAGTAAAACCAATATATGTACTAGGTGTTTTATTAGTATCAGAGATGCAATCTCTGAATGGGCATGTAAATTGGTACACTACATTGGTTTTTTGTGGAGAATTTAGTTTAGTGCTTGTTGAGGTCAATTGTTTTAAACTTTTTATAATATATAATGAGTTTAATTTGATTATTACTTTCCACTGGTTTAACGTTTCTACGTATTATGTTTTTGAGAGTTTTTTCAACTTGTTTATAATTATTATGTATTTGGTTGCAATAGTATAAGTTAATAGTGTTATCTGTATTTTGATGTAAACCATTATTATTAATATTATCATTATAGAGTTATTGTTAATTTTGTTGAGATACATTTTAATTTGTTGATCAATAACGGAGTTAGGAAATTCATTATTGACTATTGTTTGCTTAATGTTGTGTAATTCTTTATAAAATATAGATTTGGAAGAAGATATCATTTGTGTGCGTTGAAGTAAGTTTTTATAACAGCTAACTTATATCGTTGGGGGCATTCACTATTATAATTAAGAAGACACGAATTTATGCTAGTTGGTTTCCTATATAGAGAAGTAGTAAATTTATGTGTGCTAGAATCAATGAATACATCAAGGAATGGGATTTTGTTATTAATATTAAGTTCTAATGTAAATTTGAGGACGGAGTGAAATTCAAATTTGTTTTTAAGATATTTAATTTGATCGATATTCTTAGCTAAAACAAAGATGTCATCTATGTATCTTACATATATAGAGGGTTTATTGTTGTCATATATGTATGATACATATATTATATTGTACTATTGAACTATATATATAAAAGAAATAAACAGACTTTCTACTCAAATACGAGTATCCCTTAAAATAATAATAATGTCAAATGAAATTCAAAATATAGCGACTAATGCCAGTTTCGTATAATTCTGTAGTATATATATATGAACTGATTCTTACATTATTAACCAATTGCAATTTTTCTTCATTTAAAAAAAAGTAACTAATCAATGTATTCACACAAGTATTTCCACTATAATTGCGCGGGATATTTCACATATTTAGGAATTATAGTTGACCATATGTTACTTTTTATGCTCAAAAGTTTCATGACATTTACGGGATTTTAAAAGTTTCTTATTAAGGAAGTGTTCTAACTGGAGATAGAAAGTGCGACACAGAGATCCGAAGGCGAATTGGCATGGCAAAGGACGCGTTCCAGAAGCTGAGTAAAGTACTAACACACAGGAAAAGTTCACTAGAAACAAAGAAAAGAGTGCTGGATTGATATGTGATGTCAGTTCTTCAATACGGCAGTGAATGCTGGACAATATCATCGAAAATGAGGACAAAACTTGAAGCAGCGGAAATGTACAGAAGGATGCTGCGGATATCGTCGACTGAGCATGCAAGCAATGAGGAGGTGTTGGAAAGAATGGTAACCAAAAGGAAATTAATACTAAGCATCAGGAAGAGACAACTGAAGTTCCTAGGACACGCAATGAGAAAGGAGAGCCTGGAGAACCTGATACTGACTGGCCAGATAGAAGGAAAGAGAGACAGAGGAAGGCAGCGGATGACATATTTGCAGGACCTGATCAGGTGGATGACGGAACGGGGATTGCCATGAGAAACATGAACAAACATACTAAGAGCCACATGGGATTGGGAGACGTGGAGAACCATGATCGCCTACGTCCTGAAGGGACAGGGCACATAGAAGAAGATTATTAGACACTCTAAAACACGAGAAAACATTGTTTATATAAAAATTATAATTACTTAATATTTGCAAAGATTCAGTCAGTCAAGTAAGTTTCATACGTGAGACACACTTAGGCGATTATATCTCTTTCTATTCATGAGGGATTAGGCAGAAGATTATTCCCGCAGTAGGTTGCAATTTTTTCTGCGGTAGACTAGTTGTTAACCAAGGTTATAGAACCCAATCGGTCCTGCTATTTAACCCATAGCTGCAGAGAGAAGATATGAATTACTACCTTTCCTAAAGTTATTTGCGAGTAAGTAAATGTAACGAATTCAACCGGAATTTGAATTCTGCTCTTCGATTCTCATTCCTATCTGATATCTCTTACACCACAACAGACATCCAAAATTTACAAAAATCAACGCACATCTCAAAGTTTACCACGACCAACCCATATCTCAATGTTTACCAAGACCAACGCACTTCTCAAAGTTTACCCAGACTAACGCACTTCTCAAAGTTTATCAAGACCAACACACATCTCAAAGTTTACCAAGACCAACGCACTTCTCAAAATTTACCAAAACCAACCCACATCTCAAAGTTTACCAAGACCAACACATATTTCAAAGTTTACCAAGACCAACACATATTTCAAAGTTTACCAAGACCAACGCACTTCTCAAAGTTTATCAAGACCAACGCACATCTCAAAGTTTACCAAGACCAACAGCACTTCTCAAAGTTCACCAAAACGAACGCACATCTTTAAGTTTACCAACACTAACACATATCCCAACTTTTACTAAGACTAAAAGCAAAACAACGACAAAAACAAACAATGGAAATAATATAATTTTAGTGCTGACAAATCTTTACAAACGACATTATTGCAAATGTATACTGCATGTGCTGAAACTAGTTCAACCACTGGATTTTTGAGCGATTCTATGTCGTCATGTGAAACCGATTGAACTGCATCCAGAATAACATTCCAAGGCTCATCTTTACTTGTGAATTGCCGTAAACATTCCTGTTCTGAACGTTATACAGTGTTTTTTTTTCCTGTTTGGTGGCGATTATATTATTTTCCGTATTTTGTCTTGATTGAGTGTTTGTATATCAGTATTTTTATTTGTATGTTTTGTTTTTGTTGTTATTTATTGTTATTTGTGTAGCAAAGTAGATATTTCTTCACATATCTACATTTTACCATTATCTCTTTTTTTAATGAATATTTTACTTGAGTTTTAAAGCAGATTATTGCTAGTTTGTCTTCTAGGCATACATTACAGTTTTGCTATTGCTGCTGTGTGGTGGTGTTCTTTTAACTATTTCCAAATTAATTTTTGTGGTAATCTTTTTTTCTTTCTTGTTCCATATGAATTTTGATAATATTGTGTTTTCTTTTGCATTTTTTCGTGTTGTGATGTTTTGTGATACTTAATCTTTCTTTGAAGGATATTTCTGTTGCTCCTATGCAAATATGTTCGTTCGTATTTGTGTTATTTGTTACGGTTGCTTTGTATATTATGTTGTTGGTTAGAAATTTATTATTAAGTGAATACAATCAATTGGTTCAACAATATTACCAACAAAGAGGAATGCTCATTCATACAATTAGAAATAAAATATTTCTACTAATCCATCAACGAACAAACAATAAATAGCACACAAAACTTGGTGAAACAATATATAAAAATCCCAAAAGAAGCCCTAAACCTACATAAAAGTTAAAATACATCTTTCTTTTAAAAAAGACCATATGTTACTCTTTATGCTCAAAAGTTTCATGACATTTACGGGATTTTAAAAGTTTCTTATTAAGGAAGTGTTCTAACAGGAGATAGAAAGTGCGACACAGAGATCCGAAGGCGAATTGGCATGGCAAAGGACGCGTTCCAGAAGCTGAGTAAAGTACTAACACACAGGAAAAGTTCACTAGAAACAAAGAAAAGAGTGCTGGATTGATATGTGATGTCAGTTCTTCAATACGGCAGTGAATGCTGGACAATATCATCGAAAATGAGGACAAAACTTGAAGCAGCGGAAATGTACAGAAGGATGCTGCGGATATCGTCGACTGAGCATGCAAGCAACGATGATTTGTATAATTGTAATTTTGTGCAAAAGTTAATGACTCATGTGTTCTACTAATGTAAAGAACATTTAATCAGTTGTGACTTCGTTAATGAACCATGTGTTTTAATCATGTAAAGAAGAACGCTGAAAATGAGTTGTCATCATGGATAAAAATGTACTTACATTTTAAGATAACCTTTGTACTGCGAAAAAATGTTAAAATGCTTACAGCCTTTAACAGAAATTAATGCTTAGTTTTGGGGAGGTATAGGAAAGATAAACACTATATATATATATATATATATATATATATATATATATATATATATATATATATAAAGTGTGTGCGTGTGTATATGTGGGTGTGCAATTCGTGTGTGTGCTCAAACAGCGTACGTATATTTTTACCCCCACGACATTATCGAAAAATAACACAACAGAAATCCAACAAATCCTCACCAATGGCATAAATGTGATATCTCACATAAACTGTTAAAAACATCTGTGGATATTAGAAGCATTGGATATGAAATACCAATAATCGAGCATCAATAAAATGATATCAGATATCAGAACAAAATTACTAAATATATTTTAATAAGAAAAAAGAAAAAAAGAAGGACGATATAAACTGTCATGTGAACACGTGGAACGCGATATCTTAAGATTATCTAGTCTTCAACGTTAGGAAGCATGCGTATAAAATCCACGTGACCAAAAACGTAGGCACTACTGAAAACCCCCTCTCTACAAAATTTACGATCCTAACCTCCAATTTACTATCAAAAACGAAAGCCATCTCACCATACCAGATATTAGGAATATAACACCGCCTCCAAAACGATACAAAAACCTCGTTAGCAGAAAACACAAATCCAACACCATCTCAGATACCGGCATTAAACACCTGCATTGACATAAAAGCTATATAGGTAAAACTTCCAGAACCCTCAAATCCCGCATCTATACACACATGAGAGACATCTAATAACACAAATAATAAAAGCCATAATTTTGATTAAAAAGTATACCCTAAAAAAGGCTTCATTACGAAAAAAATATTAAGAAGACATATCTTTCCATCATTAAACATGTCGTCAACATTCATAAAATCCAAAAAAGAATGTAAAATCAAGATACCTGCGGACGATGTAATCTAAGTCTTCCAATTCAAGGCACAAAGCATCTCTGATACACAAAAGTCATATATAATAGCAATAAAAATAACAATATCTATACTAGGATTAAACCAACACACACCCACATACCTCCAAATTTCCCCATACACACGATTTTTTCCTCAACCATAGAATTTACCCCAACATTAATAACGTACATCTAACCAACATTCAACACGGGTACCGACACAACTCACGCAAGACCAACTAGAAATTTGATACGCAAACGTACAGACACAATCTTTCCAGTTTTCTCTCACTATCATTCTTAAGAATTAAGCCTACAGATATTACGAGACAGAAATAAAAATGTTCGCCCCCCCCCACACACGCCACAAGAGATAAACATCTGAGATCTACCTGATCAATGAAAAAACAGCACGGAATTCAAATATACTAGTTCATTCTATTTCACAAATCATTTCCGAAAATTTCAGAAGCTTAAATAAAATCGAAACATGTTAAATTTATAAACGCTTCCTATTTCTTTCGGTCGGATTTTGATTCCAATTCATCGCATCACCCACCCCATGACACACTCTCTCTTACACACATATTTACAGTGCGATGAATGAGGATAGTAAATTTGTATTACTTCACTTTTTTTATTGGAAAGTGTTTGCATTGCGTTTATAAGATTTGGACAGTAATGCTCTTTAACCTGTCGCTGATCCATGACGTTGCTCTTCTCCTCGTCTGATTGCACTACCAAGGCAATTTGTCTCACACACACACAGACACACATGCATGCACACAGGTGCGCACATGCATACATACGTGCATATATGTATCATCATATATATGCTTCATCATATGTGGATATATAGATCTTTGTTGTTGCTATCATAATATTTTGGTCGTTGTACTTTCTTTAGCTGTCTTTCGATCCGGGTAACTTTCAAAAACTTTTGAACTGAACCCATTATTTAATCTACGCGAAGTAGATAGTGTCACCATATAGAATCGCATGTACGCGAGTGTGTGTGCGTGTGTGTGTGTGTGTGTGTGCGTGTGTGTTTATGTGTGTGCGTGTGTTCGTATTCATGTATGTATGTATGCGATTTTGTAATAGCATTGGATTTTTATAGATTTCTTTTGCAGTAATAAGTTACTTTCACGGTTTGTATATATATATATATATATATATATATATATATATATATATATATATATATATATATATCAGTCCGAGAAAAAGGGTTTTGATATTCTGGTATTATTATTAGCTGTGGTAGCTAAACAGTATACGAGAATTTAAAACCATATGTTGCTTTGGTTACACAAACGTAAGGTCTCCTCAGCATCTTCTTTTTCATGTGCAGTGTCCCTTCAGGACGTAGGCGATCATGGACTTCTACTTGACTCTGTCTCTTGTCGCTCTCCATATTTTTCCAATTGATATCTCTCCCAAACCTCGCTCCGCCATCCATTTGCTCTATCAAGTATTTACTCTGTCTCTCCTTCCTTCTACCCGTCCTGTGAGTATTAAATTCTCCAGGCCCTCCTTTCTCATTACGTGTCCTAGGAACTTCATCTGTCTCTTCCTGATGTTAAGTATGAGTTTTCTTCTCGTTTGCATTCTCTTCAACACCTCATCGTTGCTCAAGTGCTCAATCCATGGTATCCTCAGCATCCTTCTGTAAAACCACATTTCTGCTGCCTCAACCTGCCCCTTCCTCCGTGATGAGATCGTCTAACATTCACTTCCATAGAGAAGGACAGATATCACATAGCAATCCAGCACACTTTTCTTTGTTTCTAATGAGATTTTCCTGTCTCTCTGGGTAGCTTCTGAAATGCGTCCTTGGCCATGCCGATGCGTTTTTGGATCTCCATGTCGCACTTTCCATTCTCTGTTAGAACACTTTTTCCAGCAGTATAGCTGTAGTATAAACAAGATGTAGCCTCTGTGGGTGTTGAAGAAACACGACTAGAACTGAGCAGAACGGCTTACTTGGAAACGAGGAGTCATGCTGAAGATGAGAATCATACTAATTTGCACATGTACCTTCAAATCGAAACCTCTGATTATTATTATTATTTTTAATTAATTAATTAAATTAGTTATTATTTTTTAATAAGATTGGTCCAAGGAAGTGACAATGACCAGACATCTTAATTTCAATCTGGGCATTGACGATGTTTGTAATAAGGACAATAACAACAACAAAAAATTTATATATAAAATGCATTATAAAAACGTCTTTCAGAAAGAAAAATTAAAAAAAGAAATTTAAGTAACTTTTTAAAAAATTATATGAGATCGATAAAAAATTAGATTTACTACATAAGCTTCTAACGAGCGGTTACGATTTCTCCGAAACTTCCGAGTTAGGAAGATAGGTTTTCACATTCGATTTAATTACTATATATATATATATATATATATATATATATATATAAACATACAGTCCCGAAATAAATAAATACTCCCATGAGGGAGAGCTAGGGTTAAGGAGTTTAAAAAAAAGAGACATATCGTGGGACGGAACTACTTTTGTTTTTTGGTTCTATGTATGCGTGGGTCTACTATGTTAAACGTGGCCTTGTGCCATATTCCATTAAAGTGTGCTCAATGTCACTAAATACACTATATATATATATATATATATATATATATATATATATATATATGTGTGTGCATGTATGTATTCATGTGTGTGTGTAATTTGTGTATAATATTTTACAGACAGATACTACACTATGATCACAGGACCGGTAGATTACATAGTAATTCTAGGTATTTACCCATGTCCCCACCTACTGAGGCAGGATGTGACACTAGGTTATTTCCGATCGCGTACGCACGGGTAAAAAATCCCCATAGATCCTGCATAAGCGGGATCGGGTCTTGTCTACTTTTCCCCAGACGAAACTCTGCATAGCCTTATCTAGGTTCTTCTCCGCTCGAAGAAAGAGTCTGACAAGTCTGAATTCAAGTGGAAATTACACAGTTATTCTCATTCTCTGTAGAATTGCCGACCCATACATAAACAAACGTAAATATTCCCCTGTCATTTTTACGTGCCCGGATGTTAGTAAGAATATAAAATACCTTTGCACGAAGAAGTCATGTAGATAATATAAATAAAAAACAAATTAGAAATCATTACTCTGTTAATTTAGGACTAATGCTTTTACCTTTCGTCTTGCTCACACACCGTCCATTTATTTTTAAAATCATCTTGTTTGTAGTCCGGCGTGTTTATTTGTTACGGTGACAGTAGATGTGTAATTGAATTGATGTCTGCGTGTAAGTAGAAAAACGAAATGAAATCAGTTTATACATACCTGTAAAAATTGCTTGCATTCAGTTTCACTGCATCCATTTTGGGGAGGAAAAAATATCCAATGTCAGTAACGGCTGATCACTTCCTTCAGCCTAAGATAAAAAAAAATCAACGAAAAACAAAACCAAAAAACGAACTGTTATCGTCTGTCTTTCTTTTCCACTTAGAGAGGCAGCAGCTCGCTCGTCAGTGGCAGGCTCAACACTGCAGTGACGCGGAAGTCTCGCTTTCTCGCTGTTAGAATGCGTGTGAGGAAGTTTGTGAACCTAAGAATGAGTGTATATCGGTGTAAAACTCCTGTGCGTGTGTTTGTATGCGTAGTGTTTATAAGTATTTATATGTATGCGTTTACATGGATCTTGTTTCTCCACAACTATCTATTCTTAACAATAAGATTTCTCTTCTCGCTATCCCACCTATTTTCCAGTTCTCGTGCTATCCCCTACTTTTACGAGAGACAGATCAGACCCTAAATGAAGTACTGCTATCATATTTGGGCGGGAACTGCCCAGTCTGGATCCATACAGTCTGGATATTCAAAAGCGTCTCCAAGAAGAATTATTTCTCACCTTCTAAGTTCACTCCCACAGGCAAGAGTGGCGAACCTCTCTCTGCTCTCTTGCTACTTCCATGGAAACTGCTCAGACGAGCTACATTCTTCGGTTCCACCTTGTCTAACCCTTACAGCTAGGATCTGCCATGACACTTACATTATAACAAACCGCCCACATTCCCTCCGTATTCCCTTGGTGAGAAGTAAGTTCTACACGAATAGTTTCTTCCCACGAACCAATGCCCTATGGAACCGATTCCGTTATCTTCCCCTCCTACACATAAACGTAATCTTGGAATTTTTTCGAACTTTTGTTCTCATCTTGGTTGATATAGGTATTATAATAGACACAATGTTTCGACCAAGTAACCATGATGACCAGAGGGTACTTGGTCGAAACGTTGTGTCTATTATAACACCTGTATCAACTAAGATGAGAACAAAAGTTCGAATTAATTCCAGAATTATTGAAAATTTCTCATCTGCGAAATAAATACAAATTATGACAAGTGGCACGAACCCAATAACAGAATCCAGTTGTCAAAACTCTATCTGACCCTGAATATAAAAGGCTCCAAAAGTACACCATTAAATTCCTTCGCTGGCGTAGTACATATAGTAGTTGGTTATATATGTGTTAACATCATCTAGTGGTCATGAGTACGACCCTTGGATTTAGTAGTGGCAAACCAAATTACAACATGAAAGAATAATAATTGATTTCACAGGATATTTCGCAATAATCAACGAGATAATCCACATCAACAAATCCATGGACACCTGATGATTACCAGAAGGTACTTGGTCGAAACGTTGTGTCTATTATAACACCTATATAAACCAAAATGTGAACAAAAGTTCGAAATAATATTATTTAAAATTACTAATCTCAGAAATAAATACAAAACATACCCCATAACGTAACCCTATATTTTGAGAGTAACCTGGGCCTTGTACAGGTTGAATCTTACTGTAAAAAAAAAAAATAAATAAATAACTGGGCAGGAGCTGCCCAGTCTTCACTTTCTAGTCTTGATTTCAAAAGCGTCTCCGTGTCCTTTTGGGTGATAAATTATTTTCCACCATGCAACCACTTTCCAACGGACAAAAAGTCGCATGCCTCTCGCTGCTTTAGTATTATTTCCATGGAAAATGTTTATATTTCGTAGATCCACCAGGTATTACCGTCACGACTATGACCTGTCATGCTACGCATATTGTAGCAAATTACATTCATTCGCTTCGTATTCCATTAGTGAGGTGTAAGTTCCACTCGAAAAGCTTCTTTCCACGAACCGACTCCCGATCAGTTTAATTTTAGCCTGTACAAATCTAGGGTCAACCATACCATCTCAACATATCCTCATAAACTCTGCTTTTTACTTTTTAACCCCCTACATCGAGTGGCTCTTGAGCCTTGTACAGGGTGAATATCACTGTAAAAATATTCTATTCAAAATGAATAAAAGTGTCTCATACCCGTGTCGATGTGTGTGCGTGAGATAAGATGTTGTATATGTCTTTATTGATGTCTAAACTGAAATGTGTCTGTTGACATATGATTCGTTTTTTACGGCTTATCAACCTCTTAAAGGTTATTTAAGGCCTGAAAATACTTTAGATTGTACGAATCTTTATTTATTTATATTTAGATAATAATCTTTTAGGGATATAAGTCTTACTAGTTAATTCATAGCAGGTAAGGTAAAAGTTGGATTCATACCTTCCCCAAAGATATTTTGCGCGTATTGGAACTCGGCTTTACGATTTACAATTCCGAGACATTATCTATTGCACCATCTGCGCATCCAAGTTTTCAACACATTGTATTTCTAAACGGTCACTATATGGACATGTGTGTGTGTCAATGGAATACGACGCGCTTGTAGGTGGTTATATGGTAATTTGCGCTTGTGTATGTATGTGCGAATAGCAGAAGATGGACGTGTAACAAGTGGGTACAAATATTAGTGTGGATTGTTGTGGCCTCACCCTTGCATAACTACGTGAACGTATAAGCACTTGTGCATGGTAGGCAAATTCATTTCCAATAAACTATTTTGTATATCTGGATAAAATAGATACCTCGGCTATCTTGCCTGACACAGTAAAATAGGCACCTATGCTGTCTTGCCTGTCTTGATAAAATAGACACTAATGTTATATTGTTTTTTGCGATAAAATAGACACCAAAGCTATCTTGCATGTTCTGGCTAAATAAACACCACAACTAACTTGCCTATTACAGTAAAATAGACACTAACGCTGTCTTACCTGACCCGGTAAAATAGATACCAAGGCTATATTGCTTGTCCTGAAAATTAGACAATAATGCTACCTTACCTGTCCCGATAAAATAGACACCAAGCCTGTCTTGCTTGTCCCGATAAAATAGACACCGAGACTATCTTGCTTGCCCGGTAAAATAAACACCAAGGCTCTCTTGCCTATCACGGTAAAATATACACCAATTCTATTTTGCCTGTCCCAGTAAAATAGACTCCAAGGCTATCTTGCCTGCCTCGATAAAATAGACACCAAATCTATCTTGACTGCTCCGGTAAAACAGACTGTTCCGATAAAATCGACACCAAGGTGTAAATATAAATAAACCAAGTATGTATTATATTTGAATTCGTCAGCACGGTGTTTGTGTGAGTTGTGTTCGTAGATCTTGAACAACATGGATTCTGTAGTCTCGGTATTGTTTGCAGCTTTTTATTAATTTTGATCCAAACAAGGCGGCACTGCCACTAGTACGCAGGGTGGGAGGTACAGTGAGAGAAAATACTAGGTATTGGGGATGTTGAAGAAAGAATGAAAGATGAATTGGATTCAAGGAGACTGGAGATGTAATTGTCGTTGCTTTTAAATGTTTGGAGATTGTAGCTATCAGGGAAGTAAGAAAATGGGAAGGAGTACCACAGGCGGGAAGTGCGAGAAAATAAGCTGTCCGAGTATAAGAGATGGTTACATTTAACTATTTAAACATAACAGGGTGGGGCGCAGATGCCAATCTAGTAGCAAGCTTAAATTTACGTGGTCGAGGCACCAGAGAAAAAAGCTCGTCAGAGCAGTTGCCATGAAATTATTTGTAGAAAAGACAGAGGGAGGTCACGTCGGTGAGAAAGTGACTGAAGTCGAGATGCCAAGTCACCTGAAGTGTAATGGAAAGAAAACCATGCCAGGGACAAGTTTTGGATTTGCAGAGACTGTTATGCCTGAAGTGCTTAAAATATTCAGAGACTATATTTCTTTTAATAATTGTGTTTTGTTGTTTCACATGTAGATCTGCCATAACAATTTATAAAAAAAAGACTATAAACTATATTAAAACCTGTCTGATGCTATTTTTAACATTGCCTGCTTTGATAATAATAAAAAAAATATTTACTGGCAAAATAGTCTAGGGGGTCTAAGCAAAATAGTTTGAGGAGGCATTTGCAACAGGGATTGACCAGTAGACAGGCATAGTCAGGTACGATGTATATATTTTAAAATGTCTAACTACTGGTTTATCGGAACACACGCATCTGTTATTGAAACGCCTGTTCCCATACGATCACCAAAGTTAAACAACATCGAACCTGGTCAGTACCTAGATGGGTGACCGCGTGGGAATAGCAGAAGTACGGGCGGTGTAATAAATAATGGCACGGATTTGTTAATCAGGAAGCCAAATTCTAAATCCTGTTGGTTCGTTATACTCACGTCCAAAATCCCTTCTGGAAAGATATGAATCGACCTTTTCTCCCCCAGCTATGGGTTAATTAGTAAAACTTGTATCACTATACCATTATTATCTAAACAAAAAAATTGCGTACAAAGTATTTAGATTCCGATACTAAATGGTCCAAAGAGATTAATATGCCGTTAAACAAAAGCAACTTACTAACGCGTCTGTTGGCGTGTGTATCTTGTCCCTGCTGCAAACACCTGCTTTGGAACACTTGTGTTTCTTCATCCCTCACAGAGCAAAGTGTGGTTTTCACTGCAACTATACTGAACAAAAGTTAAAGTTTATCGAGCGATCATAATCAACTGATTTTGAACAAGAACGGTACGCTCAAACACTCGGTAACGCTAACTTGTGATTTCTTGTTAACGATCGATAACTGCTGCATACTTTTACCTACTGGATTTTATTGTATCGTTTCACGCTTTTTCCAAACGGTGCCAGTTCAACAAAACTGAGAAATTACCTAACTGAAAAACCGACCGTGATAAGATTCGAAACCAAGTTTTATACTCGGAAACGACTTTGTGAATTTTAAGTTTATTTAATAATAAAATATTTTATATAAAATTAGTTCTTTCTGACTAAATTTTAAATCTGTGTCCGCGGTCATTTTTAGAAATGATCCATAAGCGTAATATCGATTGACAGTGAACAAGATTTGTTAGACGTTATTCTTATTTATACTGGCGCTTGAGGCAACACCAACGGCGGATCTATTTGGGCAATTTTTGTCTCTAGCCCATGTACACCGTTGACTTTAACTTTAAGCGTGGTTGTTACAAACTATTCGTATGATTAATATCCTTATATTGTTAATAAGAAGATCACATTAAGATTACCAGTACGTGGGTAGAATGCAGAGTCCATGTTTTCGTGTAAGCAATCAGGGCAATTGAACGCATAAATGTTTTATCGCATAAGTTTCAGAATAGACATCCTTGAGTGTCTATGCTTAATTCTGCATACGTGCTTATGCTTTAGAATTGTGTGGGTCTTTGTATACGTTGGCGTAAATTCCTGAATTGTGGTGTGTGTGTGTGTAGCTTTATTGAAGTGCATGTTTTTGCATGTGCTCTTATTCAATCGGGTGTTCGAACAGTAGATAGATTGCTACAACACACGATTGATTCTCCTTGCCACAATACACGATTGATTCTTCGTAGAGCGACATTAGCTGTAAATAAAATTAAAAAACTTAAAAATAAAAAACTTTCATGGACCATGCTGATTTTGACTGTAGTATGTAGATGTTAAGGGATATTAACTATTTTGATCATATTTCTAAAGACTTCGGCCATCCTGTGAGATAGTAACACTCATCACAGTGCACAGTCTGTGCCTAAGTATCAGATGGAGACACGTGCTGCTTATAAGTTTTAGTGCGGTTAAAGAGTGTAAGCAGGATATAATGGATAGATACCGACTGATCTTAGACTTTATTAAGATCGTTCAGGGAAGACTCCCACATAGATGCTTCCTCTAATACTACAATCTTAAATATCTTCAGCTATAATCTTAAAGTTTAGGGTTAATTTTTATCTATCCGCTATATCCTTGTACTTTTTTCTCCAACATTCATGCCACACATTTCATTCCGTAAACGTCTATTTGAGTGGTTTTTAGGCCTTGTATTGACTGAAATTTTTTTAAGTGTCATGTCACAGACACGCATAAAAGCTCCTTTTGTTCAATTAAAGCTGTTTGAGAAGGGTCGGATTGTTGGCTTTCGAGAGGCTGGATGGTAATTTCGGGGGACCTTTGCGCATGATGGACATGAGGCGGTGTTGACGGTACTTCGATGGTGACATCCCTAAACTCACAGACTGAACTACCAAGCATAAAGATGCTTGTCACTGTCGACGCATTGTAAAAGCAAAAATGTCATGCCAAACAGAATGGCATTCACAGCCAAGATCAGAGCAAATCTTACCTCAATAATATCAACAACGGAGCATTGGAAATCGTTTACTTCCAACAGGTCTCCGGGTGACATACTCCAACAGCAGCATCCTTCCTGTCTCCACTAATGTCACAGAAAGGTCCACTGGAAATTAAATGGCGCTCTAGTGTTACGTTATAAAAGAAAAGCCGACCTTCGTGCAGATCGTTTGCGTGTGCAACGTAAATCAATGAAGCGACATATTTCAGTTTGTATTTGCTCTCAACACACATAATAAACTCCAACGATAACTTATTACCCTCACAGATCATCGATGTTTGGAAAGTACGTTTAGAACCTTGTTCAACCAGTTCTGCAATATAGATAGGCGGAGCGTATAACGACCGAAACGTTGTGAATATGACAACAAAGATGAGGACAACAGTCCAAACTATGTATATAGTTAAAATAACTCATCTAATAAATACAGACAGATCCCGAAATGTCTGGAATATGACAACAAAGATGAGAACGAACAATAGAAATAGTACCAGTCAGTCAGTTAAGTGCCATATGGGAAACACGCTTGGGCGATCATGTCTCGAAAGAGACATGACTGACTGGGCAGAATATTATCCCGCAGTAGGTTGCCATTGCTTTCTGCGGTAGACTGGTTGTCAGCCGAGGCTATAGAACCCAATTTGTCCTGTTATTTAACCCATAACTGGGTGGAAGAGACGGATTAATACCTTTCCCAAGGGTATTTGCGTGTAAGTGAATGCAATGAATTCAAATGGAATTCGAACTCGGCTCCCCGATTTCTCGTTCCGAGTCGATATCCACTGCACCACAACGCACATCCTTAGTTAAAATATCTCATCTCGGAAATACAGATAGATCCTGAAGAAGGCCAGAGCGTATAACAACCGTAACGTCGTAAATATGGCAACAAAGATGAGGACGACAGTTCGAATGTTGTAAATAGTTAGAATACCGCATCTTAGAATACAGACAGAACCTGAAGAAGGCAAAACGTATAACGGCCGAAGCTTGGCGAAAATAGCAACAAAGATAAGGACAACAATGCAAACGATATAAATAGTCTAAATAGTTACAATACCTCATCTTAGAAATACAGAGAGGTGCTTTTTTTTTAATAATCGACTTTTGACTGATTCTCTTAATGCAAACTTTTTAAATCCCTTGCAATTTCAAAGATCTTTTCTTACCGTTCAATCCTCTGATTCCCATTTTTCTTTTCTTTAAATAATGTCTCCAGAATTTTAACTCAAATAGATGAATTTTCCGACTAGTAAATTCGGATACTTTAATTAGTGATAGGTGCAAGAAAATACTTCACATTGTTTTTTTTTTCTGATCCCAACTCACTCTATTCTTATACGATTTGAGTCTTTATTTTAACACAGTTTTTTATACTTCTGTTGAATTAATTTTTTCATTCTCTCTTTGTTTGATATATATATATATTTAAATTTTTATGGTGTTTAACTGATTCCTATTGATAAAAAAGTGGGGAAGAAAGAAAAAATAATCGATAAAGAATTTATCTGGGAAGTGAGAAACTATTCAGCAAAGAATCGAACATTGCCTATCGAATTAATTTAATATCACCTTTTGCCTTATTTTGTTGTATTCCTTTCTCGTTTTAATGTCTGATTTATTGACAGCAGCACATTTTTTTGTATTTTCTTGTCGTTCACTTTTTCCGGTTAGACTGAATTTTTTTCATTCTTTAACTCTTTGCTTACACAATTTATTTTAATCATTCAATAACGGTGTTCTCGTTGCGTCTCTTTTGCAATTTCTATTCTTAGTCATTTTGTTAAGAACTATTTATATGAACCTTTTAACAAAAAACGGTGCGATCAAATGGATTAAAGTCCTTAATGACTCTTTATTGAATTATTGATATTTATAAATTTAGCTTAAAACAATCCAACCCCAAAAGTGTGGGGATACCAGAAAATATCGAGAGCACTGCAGTAGAAATAGCCTGTATGATGATCTGGTTGAATATTTCTCCACTGCGAAGCAAACAGCTTTATCGAATTGTTAAAGAAAAATATCATAATCTGAATTTTATTATAATTATCTAAAATTTCTTTGAATAAATGTTTACTTTTTTCTATTGCAATTATTACTCTGTCGTTCATTAAAATACACGGACTGTATCACCTGTGGGCGTTTAATGAGTTTTCAAATGGTCCAAACTTCCAGGTGGATATTTGCAGACACAAGCATAAATCGGATCAATTTTTACCTTTTGATTGTAATATAAACTAGATCAGTAATTAATTTTTGCAATTGTACCTATAGCTACGTTTTGAATATAAATAGGGTCCTTCTTCCCTTTCACATAATGCATAAACCAAACCAATGTTTAACTTTTGAAATAGTCAGAAACAAGACTTATTTTTTATTTTTTGAATCAAGTATAAACAGGAAAAATTTTGACTCAACCATAAATTGAACCACTGTCAACCTTTTGAATCGTGCATAAACCGGATCCATGTTTTCCTTTTCACTGATGTATAAGCCGGGTCAATGTTTATTATTTAATAAACCGGATTAATGCTTGCTTTTTTACTCAAGTATGAAATGTTTATATTTTGACATGCATAAATTGAACCAGTGCCTACCTTTAAACTCGAGCATAAACCGAATCCATGTTTTCATTTTCACTGAAGCATCATGCAGATCAATGTTTTGCTATTTGACACAAAGATAAACAGGATTAATATTTGTTTTTTTTTATTCAAGGATGAATAGTTTACCTTTTGATCCAAGCATAATTTGAACTAGTCTACCTTCTGAATCGAGCATAAGCCAATGCATGTTTTCATTTTCACTGATGCTTAAGACTGATCAATGTTTACTATTTGACACAAGGATAAACCGGATCAATATCTGCTTTTTAACTCAAGAATGAATTGTTTACCTTTTGAACCAAGTATAAGTTGAACCAGTGTCTACCTTTAGACTTGAACATAACCAGATCTGTTTTCCTTTTCAGTGAAGCATAAGCCGGATCAATGTTTGCCATTTGACACAAGTATAAACCGGATCAATGTTTGTCTTTGACTCGAACATAAACTGGATCAATGTTTGCCTTTTGACTCAAGGATGAATTGTTTACCTTTTAACTCAAGCATACGAAAAAATTTCACCATTAAGTAACCTAACAAGATTTGATATGATGTTAAGCGAATCAATTAAACCAAAATTTTTTTCTACATTTTTCCATTTTAATCTTTGTTTGCTTAATTTCTATTGGGTTTCCCTTCTTTTTTTGGCATTTCTTTCAATCGTTTTATTATTACTATTTCATTTAATTCACTCTTTTTTAAATTCTAATTTTTCTGTTCTAGGCTTTCTTCTGTCTTAATTTTCTTTTCTGTTTTACGTCAACTCTTCTTTCTTTCTTTCTTTCTTTCTTTCTTTCTTTGCCTGTCTAAACCTTTGTAACTTTCACGTTTACTCTCTTTCTTTCGCTTTTCGTTTATTGATAGATTAATGATTTTTGCCATAATGTCGCGAACTGAGCAGTGTTATTTTTAAACAGCTCGTGATAGGTTCTCTCAATGCTTTGTGAGTTACATGACACACTTTTTGACTGGATTTTAATCAAAATTATCGAAGTTATATCTTAGAAACAATGCAAGCCAATTTTTCCTGAGTAAAATTATCAAATTTTGTTTCATGTATTACAATGTACAGAAAGGTCATTTATTTCTCAGCTGTTATGAAATTCAAAACCATATTTATACTTTTCTCAAGTTATTAGGATGCTAAAATAGATTTTCAGCGTCGGGATAATAACAGCACTTAAAACATTATTACAATTTATTTTTTTAAATTCTGGATACTACATCGCGGCATTTCGAGTTCATTTTTTCTCTTCTTACTTTCCATCTTCCTATTTGTTTTTGCCACTTTTATTTTCTTTTGTTTCTCTTTATCTTTACAATCCGATATTCTCACGCTAGACTACTTTATTATTAACTTTATTGTTTCCGTCTTTATCACTTTCTTTTTCCCTCCCTTCTTTCTTTATACACTCTCGTTTTCACTCTATCTCATCTTAACGCTCTTTTTTTCTTTTTATTATCTCCCTTTTCTTTGTTTTCTTTTTTCATCCTAATTTCTTTCTTCCTTTTGTTAATTCTCACTTTTTTTTCATGTCCTAATATTTTCATTCTATCTTTTTCATAATTCGTTCCTTTCGCTTTTTTTCTACAATTTTTTTCTTTCTAATGTCATCTTTTATTTCTTTACTCTAACAACCTTAATTCTTCCCTTTATTCATTATCTCTCTCTTGCACCAAGTTACTACGAATCCTCAGCTACCTAAATCATAACAAGAAAAGCAATTCATTGCAAGTAGGACTCCTATACTTTCTTATCTCTCTTCCCCACACCCTGTTTACTTTCTCCTCTTCTTTCTCCTTTATTTTCTCTCTACCTTCTCTCATTGTCCAGTTATTTTTCTCTATCACACTCATCAGATTCATCTCCTTTCTACAAACACTTTTTGGCTTTTTTCTTTTTCTTCTTACTCTCTTTATTTTTCTTCTTAAGCAATAAATCAAGTAAATATTCGTTATTCTTACTACACGGAAATATAAGCCATATATTTTCTTGTCTTTCTTCCAGAACTTCACTTTAATATTGATGGGATATCTTGGCTAACCAATAACATTGCAGATTCTTTGGAATTCTATAAGAATCTTTAAATATATAGCAGGGGTACCCGGCTATATATGACAGCAATATTCAAAGCAATGACTAATGGTAGTCTTATAAATGTGTAAGATAGATTCTGTCGAGAAAAATTGTTTAGCATGACAGTGAATCAACAATCCTAGCAGCTGACCTAACAGTTAATATAATAACTCTACTTCACGTAAGCAATGAACCTTAGCCCGAGAACCCGATCTCTCACCTAGAGGTTAGCATTAGCCATACTGTTGGAAGGCAGAAATGGGTCTCTCGGATGAATAATAAAGAGCAGTTTAGTTTTTGATGCGTTGTTTTCCTCTGCCTCTTTTGCCTTCAATTTGTCTTATCGAGAGTATCAAATCTATCTTTATCTAGCTAACCGGATTCAAGATCCAAACACTCATTACAATTTGTTTATTCACCAGAAGAAAACATTCATCATCTTCCAATCCTAAATCCACCAAAAGATCACATTTTCACAGAGAAACCTAAAAAAAAAAAAGTAAAAAAAAAAAAATGTAAAAGAAAAAAAAAAAATTTATATACAATTTTATAAAAAATTGTCTATACTTCTGATATGAGGTAGTATTTACACTTTTTACATTGTCCGGGCAATTGTCCTCATATTTATAGCCATGTTATCGACGTTTCGGTCGTTGTACGCTCCGGCCTTCTTCAGGTGCTACGAATTTCGAACCGAACCCATTATTACGATCACTGGGGTATATCATTCTCATTCCATGTATGATGCCACTTCTGGCAGCCGTTTAGTTATCTCCTTTTAACTTAACTCTCTAAGTTGTTTGTTCACCACTGATGTTGAACTCACGACTCTTTGGGTCAAGTCAATGGAACTAACCAACGTCTATATTCACTGGGCCATGAAATGTTCTAAGTATACGTGTCCTTCTTGTTTTCATTCTCTTTAAAACGTCGTCGTTACATAAAGGTTTGGTCCAAGGTACTCTCCTAATTACTCAACATTCTATAGAACAACATTTCATTCATTACTATATAAAAGAATTGGTATTACGTAACATTTTTTATGACGTTCAATATTAATGACGATTGTATTTTTGGTAAATAATAGAAATTTTCATATAATCATTGTTACCGCGTTTATTTTTAGCCACAACAGAAGGAATTAAAACAGAAGTCGAAAAACCTCGAAATAGTAGAAATAAAATTGGCTTGCCTCGGAGATTTGACCGGATTATTTTTAATACGATTATTATTGTCACTGGAGGTTTTAGTAGAAAATAGTAATATTAGTAAAGATTGCTACTAGTAACTGTATAAGTCGTTTATGTATCAGGAAGGAAAGCTGGTGCAATAATTGACATAATCGGGTGATTTTTAAAGAAATTATATCTTGTGGCTACAGTAGCTTCTGTCTGTAAATATATTTACTTAGATATGTGAGAAAATATTTCTGGCAAAAGTAGTTTTGTTGTCAAGTTTCTGATCTCTTACTCTCTATTAAATCCAATTAATGGCGGTTTGTTTTCTGTGTTTTCCATTCTTCACTTTTATTTTCACTGATCGCTCAATTTCTTTTTACTAAAGTTCACTAGTACAAGGCTCAAGAGCAACCCAGAGGAGGAAGGTTACTAAATGAGGTGTATGTTATGAATGTAAAAGAAGGTAGTGAACGCTATGATCATGAAGAGGATATATTGACCATTGACTTGAAGAAGTTAAGATTATAGTATTCAGAGAAGCATCCACGCGGGAGTTTCTTTCACGTAGTACCAGTTCTTGGAAGAAAAGTTGTTAGTAAAATCTTCACTTTACAAATGGAATACATGAAAGAATTAAGCCCCATGACAGCAAAATATTTTTAGCTTTAGGAAAGATCCATTATTTTTACATTGATTTTCAGCCTTCACAAGGCCCAAGAGCCACTCGTGGTAGGATGTTACAGAGTAAGAGGCACAGATTAAGCGGATATATGGGAAATATAATGGTTAACCCTAGACTTGAACAGGTTAAACTGTAGCACTTTGCATTATTAGAATTACTTCCTTTTCTACTGCATTCTTTCTCAAGAGCTGTCGATTGCAGTATTCTTATTATTAATTTCAGTTGTTTGTTGTTGCCATAGAAGGGTATGACAACACAACTATGAAATTCAAACACGCTTTTTTACAGGGATTAGAGTTAACTTTAGTAACAGGATAAACTTTTTGTACAGCAAAGAAAGTCACATGCAGTGTGATAAAGGTTACGACTGCAGTGATTGGAGAAACATCCTCTTGAGAGACAATTCTACAAATCTGCAGTCCGCAAAAGAATTGTACGATACTAATTTCATTAATAGCAACATAAAACAATCTTATGTGCAATAGGCTTATAGCTGTACATACATGGACTGGGGGTTTACGTCAGAAGTCGCTAGGTTGACTTCTCTTGAATCCCCTGATGACTCATACATGCTTCTTCATCCTTCACTTCTACAATCAGTTAGTTTTTTCTTTTTATACCCCTTCCCATTCACCTCTTGGTTACTCTTTGCTAGACAGTGTTTCTTACTAAATAGATAAGGCCATTTCCTCGCAGCCGTTCGCTAACAAATTTGTATGCGTTGATTTTAATCCCCACCACGCAAAGCGGCTGAAAAACACTGTCACTGATCCTGCTGGCATCCATGCCATTAATTTTGCAATTACCAAATCTTTCGCGCAAGTGGTAGATTTCCCACGCGCTTCCCCAGTATCCCTACAGAACACGCTCTGCTAGATTTCTGCTTCACTTCTCTTCCTGACTCCTGGCAAGCTATGCAGTTTTGCCCTCTTGGTAACTCTGATCATGCTGTCATTTTTCCACTCCCACTTCCCCCAGAAACCTCCTACCAATAGAATGTCTTACTGCTACCAAAGAACAGACTGGGATTCGTTCCGCGATTTTCTGTGTGACGTCCCTTGGGAAAAAGTGTTTAGCCTCCTCGTTGAGGACTGTGTCTCTGCGATCTCCTGCTGAGTGAAAGATGGCATCGATGCTTTCATCCCGGCCAAGAAGTTCTGCCTGAAATCACATTCGTCCCTCTGGTTCTCTCCTGCCTGCCTAGCCGCCATTGCCCACAGGAATCACTTCTTCCGGCTATATCCGAGCCACACGTCTGACCCTAACAGTAACGTAATTAGTGTAAAAGGATTCTAAACTATGCTAAGCTGATGTTTGCTGATAAAATGAATCAGCGTATAGCAGCCCGCAAGTTTGGCTCCAAAGACTACTGGAGACTTCAAAAGTGTGTTAAATAAACACTCCATCCTTTTTTTAATCGTTAAATTTGAGGTTCCTCACAGCCTTGGTTTACAAGGCCTAGTACTTTTGCTCGTAGATTCTCTAACAACACCACATTTGATACATCTGGAGTATCCTCATGCGACTTCCTCTCTAGAACTGAGGCCAAACTGGCGGAAGTTTACATAACCTCTCCCTGGGTTTTAACATAATTTCTAAGCTTGATCTTCATTAGGCGAGCCGAGATGACAGTATCCCGGTTATTGTCTTAAAAAAATGTGTCCCTGAACTTTTCTCTGTCTTCTCCAAACTCTATAATTACTGCTTCTCTGCTTCCTGTATTCCTGCCTGCTAGAAGTACACTTCTATGGTACCTGTATTTCAGAACTCTAGAGAACCCTCGGACCCCTCTAATTATTGCTCTATCAGCTTCCTACCAATTTTTGGCAAAGTGTTCGAAAGTATCATCAATGTTGAAATAGTTCAACATCGCACTGCCTATAACCGACGCTTCGAGAGACAGTACGGTTTCTGTTTCGCCAGGTCTACAGCTGATATGCTGACGACCAACACCGAGTACATATACTGGACTTTCGATAAGAACAGCAAAACTCTAGCTGTTGTCTTGGATATCTCCAAAACATTTGATAGAGTCTAACATACTGGCCTTCTGCGAAAGCTACAAGGCTATGAGTATCACTGGATGCTTGTTTGATTTGATCAAATCTTTCCTATCAAACTGCGTAATAAACATCGTTTTGAATGAGCATACTTCCAGATCCTATTACCCGAACGCAGGTGTTCCCCAGGGCTCTATTCTAGGTCTGACGCTCTTTGTGATCTTCATGAACGATCTCCCTGATGTGATCAAATCTCAAGTAGGCATTTATGCTGACGACACCACCATTTACTCTAGCCTCAGTAAGAAATCTGCCAAGGCAGACTAAGATAACCTTGCTGCTAATCCTGAAAAGAATCTGTGGTAGACTAGGGTAAGAAATGGCTCGTAAATTTTAATGTTTCGAAAACGAAGCTGCTATCCGTTAACCACTATAGACAGTCCCTCCTGGCCCGCATCAGCATGGATCAAACTAGTCTCTCTGGCAGCAATACACTGCGCCTCCTCGGTCTCAGCCTCTCAGCTGACCTCAATTGAAATGACTACATTGAATCAATAGCTAAATCTACTGCTAAGAAGGTTAGGTCACTCTGTCGGACCATGAATGTTTTCTCGCCTGAATCTATCATACACATATACAAATCAACCATCCATCAATGCATTGAATACTGTTGTCATATCTGGTAGGGCGCCCCTGCTATTTATCTCGGGATTCTCAACAGAATTCCAGAGGGGAATCTGCAATGTGATTGATCCCGACCTGGCAGCTTGACACCTGTCACATTCTCACCCACGGGATGTGGCTTCCCTCTGTCTCTTCTACAAATATTTTCACGGCTTCTGCTTCGACAAGCTTACCTTCCTGGTGTCCCCTCATCATGAATTTACTCGAGCAACCAAACTGTCAACAAGGTCTCACACTTTCTAGTCAAAACAACCAAATTCAGTCTTCACTTCTACTCTAACAGTTTTTTTTTCTCGCACTTCTCGCCTTCCATATACTTGCTTCGCTGATAGCTACAGTCTCCAAGAGTTTAAATGCAGTGTCAATTGCCATCACTTATCTCCTTAACTCCCGTCCTTCTCTTATTCTTTACCCAAACACACCTCCTGTATCTCGTTCTTCTTTCTTTTCTCACGCAACTCTCTTCGCACCAGTATCCCCATCCTTCTCTTAAGCAATCTCTGGCGCTCCCTGTAACTGGTTGCTCTTTCTCCTCGCTCTCCTTTTATGTAACCTTTTACCCTCCTCTTTTTGCCGCACCAGTAGCACTACTGCCTTGCTTGTGGTGGAAAGAATTACAAAAGAATGTTTTGGAACTTTGTAATATCAAGGAAGGTTTTCAGTGCCTTTCCAATTTTTTACGTATGCAATAACCCCACCTCCCATATCGTATATATATATATATATATATATATATATATATATATATAGAGAGAGAGAGAGAGAGAGAGAGAGAGAGAGAGGGGGGGCAATAAAGTCACTATACAGTTACAATAATAATTACGACAAAGCAATTAATCAACACTCCGAAATTTATTATCAAATGCTTTTGGTTAATAACAATAAAATGCTATGATAAACAATAGTAATTTAATTACTGATACTGTTCGAACTGTAAGTCACCTTCTTGAATGCATTCCCTACAAAGTGAGAGAATGCTTCGAAAAATGTCACAGCACAAATGGTTCTGACCGCTTAAATCTGCAAATGCATCTCGAATAAACTGAATGAAGTCCTTTCCTACCTTTTGTCGCTTTTAGCAAAATATTTAAACTGTCCTTAATACTTTCTGTTCTTGCGTCTACTTATACAAAATTGTTCGGTAGGATACTCACTATTTTCCTCCGACATTCATATGTCAAGTGTGTTCCAGAAATTTCAGCTTTCTATTTCTGATTGTAAGTATATGTCCGTTTTGTGTCTATTTTCAATAAAACTTCCTCGTCGCTCCCATCATTCTATCCATGTAGTCTCAAAAACTGAATGTATTGTCATCAACAAAAAGAACCCAAAATGCTAACTACAGGCCGGAGAAACTAAAATAAAACACGTAAGTAAATTTAAATACAAGGGAACCGTTCTGACAGAGGATGAAAAATGCGACACTGAGACCCGAAGATGCATTTACATGGCCAGGGACGCATTTCAAAAACTAACCAGAGTACTGAAAGACGGGAAGATCTCATTAGAAACAAAGAAAAGGGTATTAAACTGCTATGTGATATCAGTCCTTCTATATGGCAGCGAATATTGGACGATCTCTTGAAGGATGAAAGCAGCAAAAATGTGGTTCTACATAAGGATGTGGAGGATACCATGGACCGAGCAGGTGAGCAACGACGAGTTATTGCAGAGGATTCAAACGAGAAGAAAACTCATACTTAACCAGGAAGAGGCAGCTGAGGTTCCTGGAACACGTAATGAAGAAAGAGAGCCTGGAGAATCTAATACTCGCATGACGAATAGAAGAAAAAATTGACGAAGTAAATATGTTGTTTAGCAGTACTTGAAGTTGCGGGTGTTCGTTGTGGTGCAGTGGATATCGGCTTCGAACGAGAAATCGAGGAGGCCGATTTCGAATTCCAGTTGAATTCCTTGCATTCACTTACACACAAATACCCTTGGGAAAGGTATTAATCTGTGTCTTCTCTTCAGTTATAAGTTAAATAATAGGACAAATTGGGTTCTATAACCTTGGTTTTGACATCGCTAATTATTAGCATACAACTTGGGCTTTTCATCTTGCTGACGACCATGTATTCTGTTTTTTACAATTTATTATTTGGGTTTTCTTCCGACTTACACTTACTATGATGTTTAGGAGTACTTACAGTCGCGGATGTTGTGGTGCAGTGGATATCGGTTCGGAAAGTATTACAAACTTTGTAATTTCTCTATCACGGCATGGGAGGTTTCCAAATTCTATCAAAAGTCTTGACTACCGGTCCGAATAAAACCTTGGTAGTTAAGAACATTAAACCAGAGTTATCTCCAATCTTACCAAAATTGTTTTAATGCTGCTTAAACATGAAATTGTCTCTTAGTCTATAAATAGTGTCAGCTGTATGCCCTACTTTCAAGAATGCTGGTGATTGTTCATCCTCGTCTTTATACTGATCCACCAGGCACAGTGAAATCATCAAATTCTTTGAGTCGATCATTAATGAGAAGGTTGTTGATCTTCTCATCAACAGAAACTGAACGACTAACAGTATGAATTTCCCTTTTCTGGGTCCACTGCTTATGTGCTAATTGCCATTAAATACAAAAACAGTGACGCACTAAACAATAAATTAATCGAGGACGATCGTTTTAGTCATATCAAAGACCTTTGTAATGTATAAGAGTTTTACACAAACGCTCCAGCTATGTAACCTCTGGAAGAGTTGACACAGTTAACAGGTCTTTCCTAAAAGATAGATCCAGGAGGTTGTTGTTAATTTCATGAAACTTATGGGATTAATACAGACGTTCCACGGGGCTCAATTCTCAACCCTACTCTATTTTGATTTTATATTAACGATCTAATATGGTCAGACCTCTAGTTAATATCTATGTAGATAATACAACAGTATCATGAGTGCGTCTCTAAATTTTGAGATAACTTTAGCCTGGCAGCCGATTTCTTTTTTCATTTTATATGAATAGGAATATGTAGAAACAACTGGGTATGAAATAGATAAATAGATAGGTGTGCATTACGCGTGAGAACTTTGCTTCGATTGAAATTCAAGGCCAAGCTATCTCAATAACTTGTAGCATGGATCAAATCTACTTCCTGACTGAGCGCACATTTACTCTGTTATAAGTAAAATCTGGTTTAATAAAACTTATATATATATATATATATATATAATTTTCGGATGCAGTATATCTTTGAAAGGAGAATATGAATAATGATAAAAGGAAAAGTTATCTTAGCCGATGCGTTTCGTCCATTGAAAAACTTTATCGAGGTAAATGTCTTGACAATGTCCCTCAGATGTGTCTTCACACACACACACACACACACACACACAAAAAAAAACATATATATATATATATATATATATATATATACACATAGGTATATGTGGATAAAAGTATAAGTGGGTTGACCTGATGGGTCAAATTGACGCCTAAAGTCAGGGGAATTGTTTTTTTTCAGAGGTCATGCCATCTTAGATGGTCAAAATAACTTCAAACAGATACTGCCCATATTTGGAACTGGATTCTATCTCTCTTCTTTCCTACCTCCTTCCACTTACATTTATTGTCATTTATTTATTTGTTTGTAATCTTATGTTTATTATTATTATTATTATTATTATTATTATTATTATTATTATTATGTTCCCTCTTCATTTTAAGAAAACGTTAATTCCGGCAGAAATTTTATGCCAGATGGAGGAAATATTGTAAGAGAGTCTGATGATATGAGCAATTAAGCTCATTGAAATGAACTATAGTTTATAACTGATATGACGTGTTGAGTTTTCCTTTATAAACTATATATATATATATATATATATATAATTACACATCAATAATGAAGATCAAATTATTGACACTGGAAAAACATCATAGTCAGGCAAATGTAACAGTTTCTCATTCGTTTGTTTCTTCTTTCTTTCGATTTGTTAGAGACGAAAAAAATCAATTTTTGCTATTATTATCTCGATCAAGTTGACGACTTTTTGTTCGAAATCTCTGCTCTGGCTATTTTGGTTGTAATATATTATCTTTTTCCGATATTTTTGCGGTTCACTTTCTTCCAATTTCTCATTCAATATTTCCCTTTTTGTTTCTTTCTAATTCTCGAAGACGCGCCCAAACATCCACGCTCTCCTTGCAGCTCATTGATCACGTGTTCTTTTTTTCTTTCTTTCCTTGATTCGTTAATTACGTTTTAATCATGTCAAAGTCAGATATAACTTCAACAAAATATGCGTCTCTCCAGATTTAATGAAGCATGTTTTCTCCTTCTCTATCAGTTTCTTGTAAGGTTTCTCTCTTTTCTTGTTTTTAACTGCTTTAAATATAAACGGTAAGTCTCTTCTTACATACAATGTAACTAGTGAATGTTACCAAATAATGGCGATCTTATTTCTCTCGTATTGCCTGTATTCAACAGGTATTAAAATTCCATCAAAATCTACCTTAATCTGTTCATATCAATTTTTCGTATTCATTTTTCTCCTGGCATACTTGGCAAAAACGTTAGTAGGCAGGATTGCAATAGTTAATGATAAAACTATATAATCTAATTTAAAGGCTTTAATACTAAAACTATCTAACCTATCTTGAGGGCTTTAACGTTAAAACTTTCTAACCTATCTCGAAGGCTTTAATACTAAAGCTATTTAACCTACTATCACGATTTTTCGCACGATTTTTCGCACATTCTACGGCTTTTGTGTGTGCAACAGCGGGATAAAGTAAATTTGTACAGGCAGTAGCAATTTACGAATCAGAGTGAAAACATTTCAGCAACCAATATCGAATGTGTATTTGGATAGCAATCTTTCTGTTAGGCAGTTTTCATTAAAAATGACGGATAAAGTATTATGGTTAAGTTTTTATGTAATTCTTCATGTGATCTTATGATTTTTTCTTTTCAGAGCATAAAGTAT
The DNA here is from genome assembly GCA_037127315.1 of Ascarosepion bandense. Lineage (NCBI taxonomy): Eukaryota > Metazoa > Mollusca > Cephalopoda > Sepiida > Sepiidae > Ascarosepion > Ascarosepion bandense. The sequence continues at coordinate 1,326,280 of JBBBDQ010000369.1, forward strand.
GTCAAAATTGTCCAAATGTTTTGTTTTTCCGAGTGCTTTCGAATATATATTTTAGCCATTATCGAGGATTAATTTTATTTTATGCGTGACTGAAGATGTCTAGTGCTCATGTAAGTGTGTATAACATAACACATACACATGACTCTATACACATAAATAAACACTACAAATATTTTGTCATACGCAAAATAAAATTTATCCTTGATAATGGCTATAAGTATAGCCAAAAGCGCTGGAAAACAAAACATTTGGACAGTTTTTATAGAACATATTCTGAAAAGAAAAATCATGAGATCATATAATAAATACATAAAAGAACTTAACCATAATACCTTGTCTGTTATATATATATATATATATATATATATATATATATATATATATATATTAATGATTTACAGATGATCCTTGGGTTTTTTTTTCAGAATGTTTCATTTTAACTTGGGGATTTTATTTGTTTTTTTAACTACCAAAAATACGCAGAAAGGGATATTTGGTTTCGGTACACGTTATTCTTGCAGGAAGTTAAATGTAAACACATTTTTTAACATGTAGTGTAAACTTTTTTAATAGTTGGGTTTTCATTAGATGATATAATACATTGGTAAATAATAGAATTTTTTAGACATCTGTTTTCTAGTGGGCAATTGTTAGGAGTTCGACAATTACATAATTTATTATTATTATTATTTTCAGTACTGGAATATTTTTTGTTACTTTTGTTTACGTACTGATTTAAAATTTTATTTTCTGATTTTTAATAATTTTTCTAGATTATTTTTTACAATTATAATTAAGTTATAATTGTAAAAATAATCTAGAAAAATTATTTTAAGGGTATTTTCATTAAAGATTTTACTTAGAGGATTATTACGAGGGAAATATTTCTTAATTACATTAATTAAATTGAGGAACTTTTGCCCTAACTTAGTACTAACTATTTGGTTAAATGAGGGTGTATACCAAATGATTTTTCTATTTCTATTTTTCCTGTTATAGTTATATTGTTTTGTGTATTTGATGTCGTGGTTTTTATAACCACTATTCTTGAGGGCATTATTACAAAAATCACTATGTTTATAAATTATGTCTTAACTAGATGAGTTTTTTCTATGGAGGAGGGTAAATGTATGATTATACTTGGAGATGATTAGACTTAGGGTGTTGCATAATAGATATGCGTTAGATTTCATTTATGGTTGGTAAGTATTATCTACTAATTATTATATTACTTTTAGGTTTTGACTTTTGAATTCTCCATGGATTAATTTTTCTAATCTTATCAGTTTTAAAATTTTTTTTTTTTTTTTTTTTTTTTTTTTTTTAATCATATCACCCCAAGCAAGGCGGTAATGCCACTGATGTGCAGGGGGCTACATAAGAGTGAGAAGATTAGAAAAGAGAAAACCGGAAACCGCATCCTAAACAGGAAACAAGGGATGAACCTCTTCACCTGTTCAATAGATGTGGGTGGAGTGTGAACCGGGTGATAGTTTAGTCTATCTACTCCAATTAAAGTCTATCTATGCGTGGAACTTTTTACTGTCATAAGGCCATCATCTTTATATCACTCTATGTCATGTGGGTTAATGTCATAGTGTGCGGTGAGGTTGTATTAAGCAAATAAACCAAAAAAGTCAGAGGAAATCGCAGTCTAACAAGCCTATTATTATGTCAAATTGTTCACCAGAATTATTGTTTATCTATTGTTCTTGGTTGGTGATAAGGACAGATGTCTTAGTGGTCATTTTAATATTATATTCATCCTTAGCTAAGTCCGAATAATGTGTGGCGAATTCCAATACCAAAATGAAAAGATCTTTAGAAATTGATGGGTAATATTCAGTTATGACAAACTAGATTAAAGAACAGTTCGTTTTATCTTTAATATTACAAAATCTATTGATGACATTAATTGATCCACTGTAGTAATCCAAGGTTCTGTTTCATTTGTTTATTATCGATTTCACCACAAGCAAGGCAGTAAAGCTACTAGGAGACAAGGGATTACTGGATCTGGAAGAATCAGAAAACGGAAACTTTACTAAAGAGCAAGAACAAAAGTGTAATCAGAAGGAGAGCAGAAAGCCACTGACATGGCATTTGAAATTTTGAAGATTAAACTTGGTTGGAAACTGTTAGCAGAGAACTTTTATTTAAATCAATTCACCCAAAGTCAGACAATAAAACCACTGAGGCACAGATGGGAGTGAAAGAGAACTTAAGAAATAACTGGAAACCCAATCTTAAACAGAATGTAAGGGATAAACTTCTGATCCTGTTTAAAAAAAAGCCCAGGCAGAGTGTGAACTTGATGTTAAGCGAACCTATCTACTCCTGTTGGGGAAAGAATAAATAGTAAATAAAATTTTAGTTTATGCGCAGGAAACTGGAAACCCAATCGTAAAACAGGAAACAAAAGATAAAACTCTACTCCTATTCAAAAAACTGGGAGGGAGAGTGAGCTAGACGATAGGCGAAACTATCTACTCCTTACGGTAAAGTCTAGCCAACTCGACTGTATATTAGTAAAACCTCGTCGGCAGTCTATTACTGCGTTTAAATTCATAATGTCTAGGTACTCTGGCGAGGACATCCATGTTTTTTAAATGTAAATTTACGTTTGCCGGCCTGTTAATTCGAGAGTCTTAATAAAGGAAATTTACCTTCCGGCAGGATCCGAACCTCGTAGTAGAAGACATCGTTAAACTCGGAAAGTTTTCACAGTTCAGTTATAGTTTTAAAAAACAATACACATCACATGCAAATGATATTTTCTCCTACAAGTGGTGGCAGGTTCAAATTCTGCCGGAAGATGCATTTTCTCAATTATGACTCTCGAATGCGTAGGCAGGCTGACGTAAATTTACACTATTAGACAAAAAAAAAAAAAAAGACAAATAACATAGATATCAACAAAAACACGTATACCAAATAAATATAAAGCTTAATGTAACAAGAAAAAAGATCGAATAAAATATATTTATTACTTACAATATATATATATATATATATATATATATATATATATATAGTCATTTGCAGACAGTCCTGCTTCGCTGTATCACAGCTCATTAGTACAGTTAGATATCTGATTGCTTCTAACGAAGATTGAAACCCGACCGAACTGATATCAATCAGTGGTTCTATCCCTAAGCCCCCCTCTCTCTATCTATCTATCTATCTATCTATCTATCTATCTATCTATATATATATATATATATATATATATATATATAACGTGTATGTATATATGTTGAATTTCTGTATGATTTACCCTTTTAAAACATCTCGTTATCTGATTTATTATCGTCTGAATAAAACATTCTGTTTGCTTACCTCCCTTTTGCAGTTCTCTTTCCCGGATGTAACGATCCTTAATGCCAATCCGACCCCACTCTTTCTGATCATCAGTTAATGTGCAGCCATTGTGATGATTTAATCATTTATTTATGCACTAAATTGAATTGCATTTCGGAATGTATCGATTCGTCAGCTTACAAACGATACTGAGGTACCACTTACCAAACAAGCAGGAGAATCCCTCCTCGTTAACACGCCTAATACATTTTATTCTTGTTAGTTGTATTAATGTAAACTTTATTATTATTATTATTATTATTATTATTATTATTATTATTATTATTATTCATAATATCTCCATGACGTTTACAGTTACATTTTGTGCATTTCTATTAATTAATGATGACCAAACATTATTTACAAAATTTACCATTTGTTTTAAGGTTGCTTAATATGTGACGTCAGCAGATTCGAATAAATAATTTTTTCAGCTACTCTCTCACTTTCTCTTTTGTCTTTCTCTGTGCCTATTTTATTATCTCTTTTGATCTATTTCTTTTTCTCCCCCTATCTATCTATCTATCTATCTATCTATCTATCTATCTATCTATCTATCTATCTATCTATCTCTTTCGATCTGCTGTTTTTCTCTCTCTTTATTCTTTTATCTGTCTCTCTGTCTCTATCTTACTATCTCCTTTCTCTCTGCCTCCTTTTCTTTCTCTTTTTATTCCTTTATCTATCTGTCTCTATGTCACTTTTTTTCGATTTGTCTCTATTTCAAGGTTTGCAATGTTATTTCTTCATTCCGAAATCAGTTTGCAACATCCAAGCTTTATATAACACACACACACACACACACACACACACACACACACACACACACACACACACACACACAGATAGATAGATAGATAGATAGATAGATAGATAGATAGATCTATTTATAAGTGGATCAAGTCCTGCGACGGCCTGATCACCACCCTAACAAAGTTATCAACCAATCGATCCGCCATCTGTAAACTGTAGACGACTTCGCGGCAGACCTGCAGCCGCTGCAAGTACGTAGTCCAGCAAGTCCTCAAGCAGATCAGGTGCTGGGGGATCTTCCAATGTTCTGCCAAGACCGTAAGAGCTGGAGAGAGAAGGAGAGAAATTTAGCTGCAATACATGAACCGCAGCTTAGAGCGTACAGGCCTTGTTCAAAATGTGCGCCCTTTCTCTCTCTCTGTAAGTAATGTCTGCGCAGCATAGTTTCACTATAAATCAGGGTTTAACACTATGTACTGTGGTGAGTTGAGTTGCCTTCTTTCCTAGAAGTTTCAGGGGACTTTTTGGCTCCAAAAGCACCATTCCCCCGAACCGCATGCGGTGTGAAGATTTTCCCGCAGTTGCAAACCCAGTCTGTCTTGTTGGTGGCGTGGGTGGGGGAGGGGAGAAGTGATAGATTCATACCTTTCCCAAGGGTATTACCACGTAAGTGAATATAATAAATTCGACCGGAATTCGAACTCTGCTCGACGAAAAATTTTTCGTGTGATGCGTTTCGTTTCTTAAGACTTCATAGGACTGAACACGTCACACGAAAACTTTTCAGTTTTTGCACACATCTTTCTTCCAAAACTGCTCTTGATATATAAAAATTTATATATCTTTATACTGATATATATATATATATATATATATATATATATATATATATAGTATAAGAGTTGTGATAATGTTTAGCCCTAAGATATTTTTTCAGTAGTTTTACTGATAAAAGGTATTTTGACAAGCCCATTTTTAATCGTAAAGTGCTCGATAACAGGGTAGATATAGAGCGTTGGTAGCTTTAATGCAAAGAATTTATCAATTAACCTGCTCGGTTAGAGGGACAAATTCTTTGCAATAACTCTCTCTCTCTTTCTCCCTCTCTCTCTCTCTCTCTCTCTCTCTCTATATATATATATATATATATATATATATATATATATATATACCATTATTATTATTTCAGAAGCACAAACATAGATCTTAAACAGTCAAGCATAAAAAGGCTTTAAAAAGATCTAAAAGCAAATCTTGGAAATAGATTAAAATGTGGTCAAAATCGCCAGAGACAATGGACAATACGGACCTTTTTGTACTCCCTTACTACTATCAAATAGAAAAAATATAAGAATGTTGAAAAAAACTAATCCTTGTCACATGACTTTTTAACATCCCGGAGTATATAAAATTTACAAGCTCCTGTCTATGGTAAGTTGAAAAAAATTTTGTGTGAGGCGTTTCGTTGTATTGGATTTCATCGGACGAAACGTGTCACACGAAAATGTTTCCCTCTTTGTCATACATCTTTCCCCAAAACTGTATTTGATATACAAAAATTTCTATATCTTTATTCCATACTCCTATCTATGAAAACCTGTTTGTCTAATCAGTTGCCATATGTACTAGGAGATATTTCACGTGTGCTAGCATATAGTCATAATTTCTTCTTTTTAGGTCTTACTGGTCGGGAAAAGAAGCTATAGCTACTTTTTTTTCTTGGCACAATGAACAGAACGCGTCTTCCCTCTCCTCTGTCTTTTCTAAAAATATTTTAATGGCAACTGCTCTGGCGAGTTTTTCCTGGTATCCTAACCACAACCACGTGAATTTAAGCGCGATACAAAATTGGTATCTAGTTCCCACTCTTTTACCGTTGAAATAGTTAAATGTAACCATCACTTCTACTCCATCTGACACTTTTCTCGAACTTCCCGCCTGTGGAACTCCCGTTTATTTGCTTTCTTACTAGCTACAATATCCAAAAAATTAAATGCAACGTCAATTGCCATTTTCTATAATCTTGAATCCCATTCATTTTTTATCCTTTCTTCAATAGCACTATACCCTATATTTTCGCTCAATGTAAACCCCTGTGCAGCATTGACAGTCCCAACTTCCTTGGAAAGAAATGAATAAAAAAATAATAATCAATTGTTTGTTTTATTCAGTCAGTCAGTTAAGTGCCATACGGGATACACGCTTGGGCGATCATGTCTGACTGGGCAGAAGATTATCCCGCAATAGGTTGCCATTGCTTTCTGCGGTAGACTGGTTGCCGACGAAGGCTACAGAACCCAATCTGTCCTATTATTTAACCCATAATTGGAAGGAAGAGATGGATTAATACCTTTCCCAAGGGTATTTGCGCATAAGTGAATGCAAGGAATTCAACTGGAATTCGAACTGGGTTAAATAGCAGGACAGATTGGGTTCTATAGCCTTGGTCGGCAACCAGTCTACCGCAGAAAGCAATGGCAACCTACTGCGGGATAATCTTCTGCCCAGTCAGTCATGTCTCTTTCGAGACATGATCGCCCAAGCGTGTATCACGTATGGCACTTAACTGACTGAGGGTTCGTTAAAGACCCTGAAGCATTTAACAGAATGATGTCAGAAAGAGCAATAGAAATGCAGAAGGATGTGAACCTGAGTTTTATACACAGGGTGTCCATAAAGTTCGTATGCACTTTAAAAAATGTATAACTTTATTTGTATTTGCGTTAGAAATAATTTGTAAAAAGGATTTAAAAGAAGTAAATGTATAATTTTGAAGGTTTTATTGAAATTTTATTTAAGTTTTCACATGTCCTCCTCATTAGCAATACAAAGTGTAATACGATTTTGCAGTTTACGGAAAGCATTTGCCAACTGATTTACAGTAATGCCTGAAATCACATTAGTTACTTTAGATTTCAAATCTTCTAATCAACTAGGTTTGGTTGCATACACAATTGTTTCACATGTCCCCATAATAAACTCTAATGGAGTCGAATCTGGCGAACGTGGAGGCCAATAAAATAGTTTACCCCTTCCGATTCATGTGTTTACTTATCTAAAAATTGTTGCCAATTTTGTGGTAAAGAATTATTCAAACTAGGGACTTAAATCTTATAACATTTTTTACAGATTATTTCTATCACAAATACAAATAAAGTTATGATTTTTTAAAAGTGCACACGGACTTTATGGACACTCTGTATTATGCAAAAGTGTTTGATAAAGTATGTGATAAAGAACAGCTGGAATTGCTGTGTAACCTTGGTATATTTGGAAAGGATATTAGAATAATCCAGAATCTATTATGGCAGAGAATTGCTTCCATACGGATAGAAAATGAGTTCAGTAAATATACAAAAATAGAAATATGAAAGACAAGGATGTATTATTCTGTCTCTGAACGATTTAGTATTTCTACCATTGATGGCGGCCACAACCGTGACATTAAAGATATGAAGATAACACAGTGTTGATAGCAGACAAAGAAAGGAAACTACAAAAACTCCTACAGAAGGTAGTGAAGGAAATCAAGAAGAAAGAACTAAACATCAACTGCAAAAAGAATGTATGGTTGTCAGCAAAATTATAGATGGTCACAATCTTATCAACATTAGATATGCAGATGACCCAGTATTGATAGCAGACACAGAAAGGAAACTGCAAGAACTCCTACAGAAAGTATTGAAGGAAAGCAAGAAGAAAGGACTAAACATTAATTGAAAGAAAACGGAACGCATGCATGTTAGCGAAAGGGACAGCCCAACATGCAAATTGCAAATTGATATTATCACAATCAAATAAGTACAACTATTTAACTATCTGAAAAGTGCTTTAATAGAGAACGGAAAGGGCAACACTTAAATATGAAGAAGCATTGGGACAGCAAAGATGCCTTTCTAAATCTAACAAAGCAATAAAAAACCTAAAAAGAGTATTGAATTTTTATGTAATATCAATCCAATATAACAGGAAACGCTAGACAATTTTTTTCGGAGATGAAAAAGAGACTTGAAGCAACAGAAATATGGTTCTACAGAAGGATACTGAGAATACGAAGGATCGTATATGTGAGCAATGAGAAAGTTCTAGAGACAATGGAAACGAAAAGGACGCTCATATTTAACATAAGGAAGAGTCAGTTGAAAGCAATTAATAAGGAAGAAGGGCTTGAAAAAGTTGATACTCACAGGATAGAGACTGAGGACAACAACGTATACATTTCTTCTTCTATATGCCGTGTTCCTTCAGGACGTAGGCGATCATGGTCCTTCACTTCTCCCTATCCCTTGTTGCTCTTAATACCCCAAGATTCTGTTATTCTAGGGAATCTGCGCAGCAATATCCATCTGTTCAAGTCCATTAAGCTTCTTTCCCTTGCCTCTCTTCTTTATCCGCCCCGTGAGTATTAGGTTCTCCAAGCCCGCCTTTCTTAATCAGTCAGTTAAAGTGCCATACGTGATACACGCTTGGGCGATCATGTCTCGAAAGAGACATGACTGACTGGGCAGAAGATTATCCCGCAGTAGGTTGCCATTGCTTTCTGCGGTAGACTGGTTGCCGACCAAGGCTATAGAACCCAATCTGTCCTGTCATTTAACCCATAACTGGAAGGAATAGACGGATTAATACCTTTCCCAAGGGTATTTGCGCGTAAGTGAATACAATGGATTCAACTGGAATTCGAACTCGGCTACCCGGTTTCTCGTTCCGAGCCGATATCCACTGTACCACAACGCACATCCTTTCTTAGTACATATTCCAAAAAAGAATAACCTACTAGGCGAATTTGAGTGAATGGATGGTGGGACAGGATTTGGGAGTAGATAGAAAAAAAAACCCAAAATTTATTAATAACTACAAACTGCATGAAATTGTGATGACAGTTGCCAACGTCATGAAGCGACAAGGCACATAGAAAGAGAACCTAACTAACGAGCTTCAGTGAATGGACGTCGAAACAATGATTAAGAGAGATAACAAAAGACAAATTTTTTTAAGAGCTACAAAGAACAGGATATTGTGGAGAACCATAATCGCTAACGTCCTGAAGGAACACGGAACATAAAAGAAGAAGAAATAAGATAAAAGAATCTTAAATTCAAGAAAATAGATAATTCATTTCAAAATAAAGGTTATGGGTTGATAAAAGCGAAATTAATAAACCGTATACAGTATTCGGTAAAAGCAATGCAACTGCCGATATTTACAGACCTGTTTGTTTAGCAGCTTATCAACCTCTATGGGATATTTAATGCCAAAATCTAGCTATTTTTACTGCATTTTTTATTTGATATAATAATGATTTTTTATGCAAGTCTTGCTAATTAACCCATAGCTGGGGAGAAGAGGTCAATTGATACTTTTTCCAAGATTATTTGGTTGTAAGTGCATATAGCGACCGCAATCGAACAAGAATTCGGTTCTCCGTTGAAAAATTCCAAGCCATTATCCATTACACTGCCAACACATTCAAGCTTGCAGCACCTTGTATTCCCTTGTATTCCCAATCGGTCCCTCGCCAGACTCGACGTTGCTTAACTTCGGTAATCGTACAGGAACCGGTGTTTCAACGTGATTTGATCATAAAGAATATTTACAGCAAGGGCCTCAGAGTATACAACAATCTTAAATGACACGCTGAAAAAATTTAATTAAAATGCACCAGGTAACTATATGGACAGGATCAATTAGAAGACCAAATCTAAATTAAAAATAAGTAATATTATCGAAGTATTGGGCGAAAAATTAAGAAGAATTCTTCGCATTAAAGGACTACAAAGTTGATTTTATTAACAAACCATCGGGCATATAATTAAAAACGTCTATAACTGAATTGGATAAAGTAAGCAAGATAAAAAGTATTGCGTTTAATGTAAACCATAGACATAAATCATGTTAAAACAGATATTGATTTAAAAAAAAAAACGCAAGCGAAAATATACAGCTTTACAAACTTTATGAAGGATTACTATATATCAATAAGTAACAATGCACCCAGTATGGCTAGGATGTTTGCCAAGGATTATTTGGAAGCTATTAGCGACCAGATTCATATAATTATACGACAATAAGAAATGTCAGAAGATGGCGGTTAAAATCATTGACGTCTCCATAGGACCCGTTGAATGATCCAAGGTGAAAGATTTACAGTAGTTCTTGTTGGATAAGTTAAGCAAAATTATAGCAAAGATAAACAATGATGGCGGACTCATCGTGATTGATAATAAGAGTTGGAAAAAAATTGATTAGATAAGAAAAGGTTTTCTTTTAATTATTTAAAAGACTGTCTCTTGATATGGATGTCGAAAGTAATTGAAAATAAATTTCCTGGATATAGGTTCTATCTCAGTGACAAGACGGTGACATCATTCAAATTGCATTTACATATACTAGATTCAACCACCCCAGAAATGTCGGCGGCCAACTACTAAGAAGTGTTTAAATTCAGGTTGTCGTGAAACCTTTCGAATGTAACTTGTTTAACAAGGTTAAAAAGAAAAATGAATTAAGACGTGAAATTAAAGTTTATAGAACGTGAATCTCGTAGCAGACGAGAAGGATAAAAACGAATAAGAAAAATAAATATAATTTGGTTCAGGTCACCATTAAACCTAGAGGCAAAAACAAAAATTGGCAAAGCATTTATTTGTACGATTAGATCGCATTTTTTTAATTGTTTCACTCCGAGCAAGGTGCGAAAGGGGGTGGGGTTACTGTGAGAAAAGGAAAGAAAAAGAAACAGGAAACAAGTTACTGAGAATGTCGAAGAAAGTACAAGAGAAAGTTGAGAATCAAGAAGTCAGAATATACAGGGGATCCATAAAGTTCGTGTGCACTTTAAAAAAGTATAACTTTATTATTATTTGTGATAGAAATAAATTGTAAAAATTGTTAGAAAGAAGTAAACCTATATATTTTAAGATTTTGTTGAAATTTTATTTAATTTCCAAATGTCCCCCATCATTAGCAATACAAATGGTAATACGATTTTGCAGTTCACGGAAAACATTTGCCAACTGACTTACAGCAATGACTGAAATCATCACATTAGTTATTTTAGTTTTCAAATCTTCTAATGAACTAGGTTTGGTGGCATACACAGTTGTTTTCACATGTCCCCATACAAATCTAATGGAGTCAAATCAGGTGAACGTGAAGGCAAATAAAATGGTCCACTCCTTCCGATCCATCTGTTTACTTTTCCAAAAATTGTTGCAAATTTCGTGGTAAAGAATTATTCAATAACTACACTTAAAATTAGGTACATTAAACTTTATAACATTTTTTACACATTATTTCTATCACAAATACAAATAAAGTTATAGATTTTTTAAAGTGAATACGGACTTTATGGACACGCACGCACACACATATACACACACACACATATATATATATATATAAATACATGGCCCAATGTACTTTCGGAAATCTGACTCCTAGATTAGCATCTTTTTAAAAGTATATTAATTATCCAAAGTTTTATTGAAACGTCTACAATTCTAGTGCTGTCGTTTTTGGAGAGCTGTCTGCGTTTCAGTCAGTTAAGTGCCATACGTGATACACGCTTGGGCGATCATGTCTCGAAAGAGACATGACTGACTGGGCAGAAGATTATCCCGCAGTAGGTTGCTATTGCTTTCTGCGGTAGACTGGTTGCCGACCAAGGCTATAGAACCCAATCAGTCCTGCTATTTAGCCCATAACTGGAAGGAAGAGACGGATTAATACCTTTCCCAAGGGTATTTACGAGTAAGTGAATACAATGGATTCAACTGGAATTCGAACTCGGCTCCCCGGTTTCTCGTTCCGAGCCGATATCCACTACGAAGACTTATAATTCAGAAGCCTTTCTTAATTACTTAAATATGCAATATTTTATTATTTACATTACATTTACTGTTTTCTTCCATTTACATTCCAATTTTAATAGATTAGGGGAACTTCGTCGTATCGCAGAGGTTAGGAAGCTTGTCTCGCTAAATAAATTATAACTGATAAATGAGATCTTCACTTGGTTCCTCGTACATTCGGCCGTTTGCCATATCAAAGCTGCGCATAGAAAATCACAATTTGTAACAGATTATTGGATTATAGAGTAAGTTTGTGAATTTGGTGACTTATGTGAGTCTAAATACCTGGACCGGATAATGCAGGTTTAGACTCATGGAAACATGGTGAACAATAACTGTGCAATAGTAAATAAGACGAGATATCCCTATATATTTACAGTTGGTGGAGGAACAATCGAAACCCGTAGACTAAATAAACGGTTCAGCTAGAAATTCCCTGGAAGTTATTCTGATGGACAGTTTCTTGAGGAAAGCTGGCGGGCTCAACGACAGAAACGGTGTGGTGATATTAGTCAAAATGATACTAGATTAGCAACTAGGTCCCACCCTTTTACAGTTAAACAAATAAGATGTAACCGTAAATTCTACTCCAACAGCTTCTTTTCTCGCGCTTCCCGCCTGTGGAACTCCCTTCCACAAGTCTGCTTTCCCGACAGTTACAATCTCCAGGTGTTTAAATGTAGGGTCAATAGACACCTCCTATCACACTAACTCCCAACTATTCTCACAACACTCTCATCTACCCAACCCTCATTCTCGGTATCCTCACCCGCCTATCACCCACCCTCTGTTATGTCCTATATTTAACCAGCCTTTCTCCTCTCTACGTAGCCCCCTGCACAGTAGTGGCAGTGACATGCCTTGCTCGGGGTGAAACGCTTATAAAAAAATATCTTCTCATTCCGGAAATATATTTTTGTACTTTAAATAAATATAAAAGCAGAATTAATTATACCTCAGAAAAATCTTTGCTGAAAATTGATTTCGAAATAGTTTTCATTTTAAAGAGAGATTTTGTCTTTTTTTTCTTTAATAGATCTTTCTCAGCATTTTTTCCTTCATCTAATTTTACTAATACACACATGTGAGTGTCCATATGTTCACATAGGTGAGTTAAATTTCCACATTCGTATTTATCTGGTTTAGAATTAGTCTTATAGCTATGACTCGCCATTCTAACTGCTGGTCAGAAGCATTTTGTCTATGAGAATCGAGCTGACCAAAGCAAACATTGCAGTACTTATTGATTCGAGTAGAAATCAATTCGTGACCATGGCTACGTTGGTCTGTTCTTTCTATGATTTTCTAGTCTCAAGCAATGAATAAACTGGGTTCGATTTTTTTTAAGTATATCTGGTCAGTATGAGGTTACGTCTGTATTTACTGATTCATGTTTGTGTATTTCTGTTGTGATGTAGGGTCTGGCAAGACAGAACACTTAACTCGACAGAGTCAGTCGTGACAGTAGAATTCAATAATGCAATAATATTATCTTCCTTTTTACTTAACACATCACTTGTTACTTCCTATGGAAGTTATACCTTTTCCTTTTGGGGTTAAGATCTGAACGTATGTGGTTCCAGAGGTTTCTGAGGCATACAGAAACACCATCAGCTCCTCATTTTCATACCTTCCTGCAGATGTGTGCGTATGCATATACGTAAATTTCTATGATTAGATTTATGCACATCTCTGTGTAAATATATGTGCGAATATTTTCTAATGTTCTATGCATTTTCTTTTGTGATTTAATATAAATGCACTTTTGTGTTGACTGTATTTTCATAGGCTTTTCTGAAAACACGTGTATGTTTTTCTGTTGCTTTCTTTGGTTCTGTTTGATGAGCGAAGAGAAATGGATATTGTTTACGCATGCGTGTAACTCTCTTTTTATGTTCATCGTTTTCCATATTTTCCGAAGAGTTTGTCGTCCTGGGTATGACGATAAACTACTTTCAACAGCAAAGCCTCTGATTGAGAGACTGGAGATTTTGAGGAGCATGGAATCACCTCTTTGTTGTTCCATTGGTAGCATCTATTAGGTCCCTAGCTATCGGCAAATAGTCGACCCCATGCAAAAACTTTTAAAATAAAAGAACAAACAATACTTTTTTATAGCAAAATTACAATCAATGCAACATTAAAAAAATATCTAAGAAATATAGATTATTGTAAAATTACCAAAAATACATTTTCCGAACTAAAAAATTCCTTATATAAAAAAAGAAAAAAACATGCCATTCCTCTGAAAATATAAATTGTGTCCAAAATGTCTGTTGATGGAAACAAAATTACGTATAAAATATTCAGATTTTGGCATAAAATAATCTCTAGAGGTCGATGTGCCGCTAAACAAAATTAACTAACCAACCGTCAGAAGAGTTTGCAGATAAAAAGTGTGCCTAAAAGCGTTTTTTTCTTATTATTGCAGTTTTTATAAAAGAACCCCTTTAATTTGATCTATGTTTTATCATGATTTCCAACTTAATGCCGTAAACCCTGCCTACTGACCACATCAAATGCGTTTTCAAATTTTTTTTTTTAATCATCTCACCCCAAGCAAGGCATTCCACTGCCACTATTGCACATGGGGCTACATAGGGGAAGGTAAAGAGAAGGAGTGGTTAGACATAGGGAATGTCAGGAGGAAGGTGACAGATGAGTAAGGATAGCGAGGATGAGGGTTGGGCAGATGGGAAGAGTGTTTGATAGAATGGGAGCAGGTTAGTGTGTTAGGAGGTGTCTATTGACCTTACATTTGAATTCCTGGAGATTGTAGCCGTCGGGGAAGCAATCATTTGGAAGAGAATTCCACAGTCGGGAAGTGCGAGGAAAGAAACTGTTGGAGTAGAAGTTACGGCTGCATTTTATCGGTTTCACTGTAAAAGGGTGGGATCTAGTTGCTAATCTAGTATCTCGTTCAAATTCGTATTTAGGGGGCACCAGTGAACTATTAACTTAAAATCATATCCGAAAATATAATGCAAGCTATTTTCTTGAATTCTACGAAAAGGCATTAATTTTAAAGCATTTTAATTTTGAATGATTTTAAAAATATTTTAAATGCCATGAATTTGTTCATAAAGCTTTATTGTTATTAGTAACATTTTTTCTTTTCATCTTAGTTTAATTGATTTCTTGTCGAAACGCAAAGGTCTACTCCCATTAACAAGCAGTAGCGATGAGAAATAACAAATCTGTTTCCGATAAGATTTGAGCTTTTATCTTGTATTTATGATGGCAGATTTGTCAGGCTTTACTGTATCGGCTACAAAGGCTAACCGGTAAACGTCATCCAAATACACTATAGCTTCTTTTTTATGTGCAGTGTCCCTTCAAGACGTAGGCGATCATTGTCCTCCACATTTTCCTGCCCTTTGTAGCTTTTAATACATATTATCTTTCTATTTCTCCCAAACTCTGCTCTGCCATCCATTTGCTTAAGACCCTCAAGTATGTCACGCTCTGTTTTCTTCTAACTTTTAAATCTAAGTTATATTGTTTGTTTACACCTAATAGTAGATATTATAGTATTCAGTCAGTCAGTTAAGTGCCATACGTAATACACGCTTGGGCGATCATGTCTCAAAAGAGACATGACTGACTGGGCACAAGATTATCCCGCAGTAGGTTGCCATTGCTTTCTGCGGTAGACTGGTTGCCAACCAAGGCTAGAGAACCCAATCTGTCCTGTTATTTGACCCATAACTGGAAGGAAGAGACGGATTAATACCTTTCCCAAGGGTATTTGCGCGTATATGATTGCAACGAATTCAACTGGAATTCGAACTCGGCTCCCCGATTTCTCGTTCCGAGTCGATATCCACTGGATCACAACGCACATCATCATAGTATTACGTTGTCTAAATTTCTTAGACGAAGTACTGTAATTATTTTAAAATAGTTTTTATCTTTGTCTTTATTTTTAAAATGCAAAATAAATATAATGAAAAGAAAAATTAATAAAAAATTTAATAATGACTCCTAAAAAGTTCAAAATTTTACAGAAAATGGTTATTAAACATTTTTTTTAAATTATAGCCTGCAAAGGCATTTTTTTTCTTCCGTGTGTGTGTTGACAATCGATATGTAATTTTTAAAAACCCCTAATCCCAGTAAAGCTTTTCATAAGAGAAAGAAAATTATGGTCTGAAAATTTTGAAAGAACTTATTTTGAAAGTTGTTTTAGATAATCTGCACACTGTCTTCAATCTGAAGATTTCATTTTAATATCTACATAATACAAGAAAGTGCAGTTAGTACAACGGTTAACAGAGTGAAAGGTGGAATTGTCGAACCGAGTTCAAATTCCTATCTAACGCGTTCAATACATTTAAAATGTGCCAGTAACCATCCCTTCACTACCCAGTTATAGGTTGAAGAGTAGACTGGTTGCCACTTCTACACTGCTTCTACACTGGTTGCCACATAAGTGGCAACCAGTGTAAAGCAGGAAGCTATGAATTGAAAGCTGTGGATAAAGCAATAGGAGACTCTCACACTATCTTCCCAAGTCACAGATAATAAAGAAAAAAAGAAGGCCTTGGGGAAGCCATGATCAGCTACATCATAAAGATATATGTATTTTGTTTCTAATTATTCCCTCCTAAGAAAAGCAATGAAATCACTAAAACGCAAAGGTGTTACTGGGTGTTAGAGAATACGAGAAACCGAAAACATTACGAAAGGGAAAGAACACAAATTAAGCAGACAGAAGATAATGATTTGAATTTTTGTTGATTGGAAAGAAAGAAAGAAAGAAAGAAAGAAAGAAAGAAAGAGAGAGTTCCATAAGCTAGAAGTGTGCAAGAAGAAACTGTTAGCATACAACTTGCGGTTGCAAATGTTAAATAATGAAACCTTGCCGTCATTCTAGCACTGCGCTAAAATTAATAAAGTCTAGGTACCATAGAGGAAAGGTCATCAGAACAATTATCATGAAAGCATTTATAGAAAAGGCACTAGGAAGACAGTGGGAAAGTAACAAAAGTCTATATGCTATGTCAGGAGCAATAATATGGCAGATTCTTCAATGCATTGTATTTTTCTTTTTCTATGTGCCTTGTTGTTTAGGATGTAGGCGATCATGGCTTTCCACGTTTCCCTATCCCTGGTGGCTCTTAGCACGCTTTCTCCTGTTACACCACGCAACCCCCGTTCTGTCATCCACCTGCTCAGGTCCTTTAAATATGTTATCCGCTGCTTTCCACTGTCTCTTTCCCCTCTATCTGACTGGTTAATATCATGTTCTTCAAGCCCTCATTCCTCATTGCATGTCCCAGGAACTTCAGCTGTCTCTTCCTGATGCTCAGTATTAATTTCTTTTTCGTTTCCATCCTTTCCAAAACCTCATATGCTCGATCCATGATATTCGCAGCGTCCTTCTGGAGAACCACATTTCAGTTGCTTTATACTTTTCCTTCATCTTTGATGATATTGTCAAGCATTTACTGCCATATTGAAAAACTGACATCACATAGCAATCCAGTACTCTTTTCTTTGTTTCTAGCGAAATTTTCCTGTTTCTTAATATTCTACTCAGCTTCTGGAATGCGTCTTTCGCCATGCTAATTCGCCTTCGGATCTCTGTGTCGCACTTTCCGTCTTCTGTTAGAACACGTCTCAGGTATTTAAATTTTGTACCTGTTTCATTTTAGTATCCCGCACCTGTATTTGGCATTTTGGGCTACTCTTTTTGATGATGACCATGCATTTTCTTGCAGTTTATTTGTAGTCCTTTCTTGTCACTTTCAGCTACTTTCTATTCTCTAAATCAGAAGCATTAGACCAGATGTAGCAGCAATTTTTCAATATGTAAGATAGATTCCGGCCAGAGAAATTGTGTCGCGCGACACAGTGAACCAACTTTCCTAGCATCAGACCCAGAAATTAATAAAAGAAAGAGGTTTACTTTAAGGGGTAGTTTATATGGGTAGGAGAGGAAGATAACGGTTAACTCTAGACTTGAAAAGGTTAAGATTTTAGTGATCGTGGAAGCATTCTCTTAGGTGTTTTTTCGACATAGCAATGGTTCGCGGTAAGAAGCTGTTCGAGTTGTATAGTGATAGCATACTAAAATTGCAATAACCTAACACTATTATAACTGCTCCTCCTAAAAAAAGCTAAGAACTAAAATATCCCTCGTATTACGTAATTACAGATATGCGTGTGTATGTATATGTGTTGTGGTGTAATGGATATCGGCTATGAATGAGAAATCGGAGAGGCGAGTTCAAATTCCACTAGAATTCTTTTCATTAACTTACGCACAAATTATCTTTGGAAAGGTATTAATCCGTGTCTTCTTTCTCCAGTTATGGCAGATTGGCAGATATTGCAGGACAGAGTGGGTCCTATAGCCTTGGTTGGCAACCAGTCTACCGTAGAAAATGATGGCAACCTACTGCGGGAAAATCTACTGCCTAGTTAGTTATCTCTCTTTCGAGACATGATTGCCCAAGCATGTATCACGTATGGTAATTAACTATGTATGAAAGAAAAAAAAACTCTATCCATGTTTGTGTGTGTGTGTGTGTGTCTGTGTGTGTGTGTGTGTGTGTGTCTGTGTGTGTGTGTGTGTGTATGTGTATGTGTGTGTGTATGTGTGTAGTTTTCTATACATCACAAAAATTCAAGAAGTGGGCAGAGTTTTGGAAATACTGATTGATTATTGATTCGAAATCGAATATTTATATATACGTGCAAAGCGACCAACTGGATCAGTAATCATTGAAGCGGACAGAAAGTTTTCGATCTTGAGTGCTATTTATTTTATATTTATGCTTTTGCTTAGAAAAAACACACTAATACATGAACGTAGAAGACAAAAAACTCAGACCGTATCAAAGCAGCGTTAAAAAATTCTCGTGGAAATCATGGACTAAAAAATGAGATTAACATGAGTCAAAAATCAACCAATGTTGATTGGCGAGTAAAAATTTGAAATCGCATTGATGTTTTTGTCCATTGGTATTATTTTTCGACATATCGACATTTTGTGAGTCATTTGCTTTCATTCCAGCAAATAAAGACGGTAAAAATATAAAATATAGATATCGGAAGGTGCAATGGGATAACTAATGATACCTTCAAAAAGTATTGAAATTTTGTTAGAAACAAAGAAGACTGCTCAGCAATATTAATCCTCCTGTAGAAGCTGTACGTTGTAGTGCAGTGGATATCGTCTCGGAACGAGAAATCAGAGCGCCTAGTTCGAATTCCAGTTGCATTCGTTGTATTCACTTACGTGGAAATAATCTTGGGAAAGGTATTAATCCGTCTCTTCTCCCTCCAGCTATGGTTTATATAGCAGGACTATTGGGTTCTATAGCCTCGGTTGGCAACCAGTCTCCCGCAACCTACTGTGGAAAAAGCTTCTGCCCAGTCAGTCATGTTTTTTTTCGAGACATGATCGCCCAAGCCTGTATCACGTATGATACTTAACTGATTGATACAGCATAAAATTTTAGACAATTTTTTTGCTTGAAGGTATATATTTATATATGTGGTTCTACGGAATAATGTTGTGAGAACCTTTGACGCAAGATGTGAGCAATGAGGAAGTTTTAAGGAAAATGGCTAAAAAGAAACTTGTATCCCAAATCAGGAAGAGACATTTGAAATCTCTGGAACTGAGGAAAGAGGGCTTTGAAGTGGGACACACACAGGCGGTGATGAATGCCAGCGTGTAACAGTGAGTAATCTACTTTTCAGGTTTGTGTAAACGAACAGAACAGAGACTGGTAGCGATAGTAACGGGACAAACATTACTTTGAGTTTTTTGATGGAACTCTCATATTGGAGAAAGAGGAAATACTGCAACGATGGGAACAATATATAAAAGATCTTTTCCACGACAAGAGAGAGCAACCAATAATACTCAAAGATGAAGACGGACCGGAAATATTAAAGTCTGAAGTGGAATCTGCAATAGCCAAACTGAATAGAAACAAAGCAGCTGGACCAGACCTCATAGTCATAGAGCTGCTGATAGCCCTGGAAGAATTTGGTATAGAGAAAATTATAAAAATAATAAATTAAATTTATAATAGTGGTGTAATTCCAGATGACCTCAGCAAGTCGATCTTCATAGCGCTACCTAAGAAGCCAGAAGCAAACGAGTGCGAACTCCACAGAACCATCAGTTTAATGAGCCATATAACAAAACTGGTCGTCCGAATTCTGATGAATAGAGCAAGAAGCAGAATCAGGCCAGAGATAGAACAAGAACAGTGTGGTTTCGTTAAAGACACTGGAACAAGGAATGCCATATTTATGATTAGGATGTTCTCTGAAAGGGCAATACAAATGAAGAAGGAGTTATAACTGTGCTTTATTGATTATGCGAAGGCGTTTGACAAAATACGCCACAAAGAACTGGTGGAGATGATCGGCAGCCTTGACATATTTGGGAAAGACTTAAGTGTAATCAAGAATCTTTACTGGCAGCAAACATACAGGTCGGAGATACTAGAATCAAGCAGTTACAAAAATTAAAATACCTGAGAAGTGTTATAACAGAAGACGGAAAGTGAAACACATAGATCCGAACGCGAATTGGTATGACGAAAGAAGCATTCCAAAAGTTGAGTAAAGTATTAAGAAACAGGACAATTTCGCTAGAAACAAGGAAGAGAGTACTGGATTGCTATGTGTTGTAAGTTCTTCAATATGGCAGTGAATGCTGGACAATATCATCAAAGAGGAAGGAAAAACTTGAAGCAACTGAAATGTGGTTCTACAGAAGGATGCTGCGAATATCATGGATCGAGCATGTAAGCAATGATGAGGTCCTAGAAATGATGGAAACAAAAAGGAAATTAATACTGAGCATCAGGAAGAAACAGCTGAAGTTTCTGGGACATGTAATGAGGAATGAGGGCTTGGAGAACCTGATATTAACAAGTCAGATACAGGGAAAAAAAAGACAAAGGAAAGCAACGGATAACATATTTGAAGGACCTAATCAGGTGGATGTTGGAACGAGGGTTGCATGGTTTAACAGGAGATAGGGAGACGTGGAAAGCCATGATCGATAGGGAGACGTGGAAAGCCATGATCGATAGAGAGACGTGGAAAGCCATGATCGCCAACGTCCTGAAGGGACAGGGTACATAGAAGAAGATAACCGCCAAAAGAGGCTATAAGTTTAAAAAAATCAATCATTGACTGTATTATTTTAAACTTTTCAGGAGTTAATTTTTATTCATTTTTCTTTTCATTTTATTTATTTCGCATTCTGCAAGTTGTGGAGAGCTACGTTCGCCTACGTCCTAAAAGGATACAGAATATTGAAAATGATATGGAGTACTTACACAGAGCAGTGGTTTCCGGTATTTTTCACTTGTATTCATTAACTTCTATCGAATAAATGATTTATGGGAAAAGTTCATCAGAGAATGAAAATAAAAAACAAATGAAGTCTCATTCTTCTTGTTCTGTTCGATTTCCATTTGTTTGTAGAGTTGTCCCCATCTTGGGAACGACCGTTATTAATTTTTTTCTATTAGATTCATATTTTTTTTCACTCCCTCACGCTGGTGTTAATGATTTCTCTCTCTTTCTCTTTGTCTATCCCTGCCTCATTTCTCTCATAATTGGTTGTCGATGAACAGTTAAATTTCCTGTTAGCTTGTTCTGTTTGCCTCCATTTCTATACTTAATTGAATACACTTATTGCGACCTCCATATATAGAAAAGGTGCGATTGGTAAATTGTCACCATTTTACATTTGTAATTGTGCGCAAGAGCGTTGTTTGTTTTTTTATTTTGTAAACGGCATAGTATAGTAGGGTCAGTTAGGCACCCTTTATGAGAAACAGAGCACTATTAGGCAATTCACTCCGCCAAAAATTTGGAAACGGCTTGTTGTACTGCTTGAAATTCGAGTTGGAATCTCTAATACGAACATTTCACAGTGTTTAGATGTCAATTTATTCGGAAAGCTTTGAATGAATAGTGGTTAGAAAGGTGTTTGGAGAGATCTCCAGTGATGATGACGTTATGTCTCCATTCATCTTTCCACAAGCCTCAACACGAAGGGCTGCATGAAGTGCATTGAGGCGGTAGTGCGGCCATGGGTCAAGAGCATGGCTGCTGGAAGACCCTATGTTTAGAAATAGAACTTTGCACCATGCCCCACAAGCATTAGAACCCAGTCATGGCTGTCAGACAATTTCTGCAACTACATCACTCCTGACATCTACCTACTTAATTCCTCAGACTGCAACTCTCTTGATTATTATGTGTGGGGTGGAGTTGAGCGGGAGAGACCAACAAAACACCTCATAACACCAAAAATGAAGCAAGGCAATACTTGTGTTCGCATTCACCAATTTAAACAAGAATACCGTCCAGTAGAGAAGATGCCGAAGGCCGTGGTTGAAGCCAATGAAGATTTTATTGATTAAATTAATTCTTTAGAAATTCAAAATATTTTTGGGTAATTTTATCTGTAAAATACATGGGTCTCTTTAAGGCTGGATTCCTAACACCAAAACAATACACATGTCTATATAAATATATGACCTTCAATCATTCATTCTTGAGTTATTAAGCTGAAAGAAAATTTACGTTAGAGTGCGCTGTGTTGCCGTGTATACTAGATTACATTTATCATTCGTGTACATGTGTTTGCTAGCCTGTCTTCAACATTTAACGTAGAGTAATAGTGAGCTAATTCAGAAGTTTTATGTTTAATAATGATAAAATATTCACATCGTGAGAAGGCGGATATGATTTTTACGTACGGCCGCACGGATGGGATTGGAGGCAAGGCTGCAAGGCTATATCAGTTTCCAGACCGAAGGTAGCCGAGTAATCTAACCTTTTCTGCTGATTACCGTGGCATTGCGGAGAGAGGATCCGTGGCACCAAAAACTATGGATTGAGGAAAACCGAGAACCGTTTGTACGTCTGACGATGAAGAACATATTCTACAGGCTGTCTAACGCAGGTATCAGCACACGTGAAGTGGCCCCAGCACGTCGTACATATCATAAGACCGCATGGATGGTATTTCAAGAGAAATTCCAGTATGTGTACCATTTGCAACGAGTGCAGAGTCTTTCACCTTCTGATCCCTTATCACGGGAGAACTTTTGCAGGTGATTTATTGCACAAACTGGCAATCATTTATTTGTCTCTTCAGTCGTTTTTACGGATAAGGCAACATATGGAAGAAATGGGAAAACAAATTTACGCAACCATCACTTTGGGTGGATCGAAATCCCCATGATACAATACTAGCAAGACATCAGTATGAGTTTACGATTAATGTGTGAGCTGGAATCATTTTGGTCTTGGTCTGAGGAACCTGCTCCTAAAGTTCTAAAATCACCATATATATATGGTTTGTAATGTCGAATCGTAGCCGTTTTCATATTGTCCAGTGAATCACACTTCACAACCAAAAACTATTCTTCGTTGATTATCACGTCGTTGTCTCTGCGTCATCACCAATTGTTGTTCTATTGCTTTTAATATTATTGACACTTATTATGCCATTTATCTTCTGTGTGACGTTTTCCTTCAGGACATTGCCCACTATGGCTTTATACAATTTTCTGTCCTTAGTAGGTCTTAATAAATTTTGTCATTTTTTTCCACTGTTTTGCCATCGAGCTCGCTAAGTAGGTTATGCATTTTTACTTTTGTTCCTTTTGCATTCACTCTGGCCTGTGAGTTTTAAATTTTCCAAGTCTCCTTTCCTCATTATTTCGCCTAAATATTTCTGATATATCTTTCTGATGTTGAGTAAAGCTTTCTTTACTCAACATCAACAGATTCGGTTTCTATATTGATTTTTTCTTCACAATTATGTTTATTTTTATGTTTTTTTATTTGTATTTTTTCCAAGTTGTCTATTTAAGTGGTCTTAAAGTTGTTCATTTTTCATTTTTCGTTCATCTTCCTGTTCTGTCGCAAATATTGACTGCTATAATTAGTCTTTCCTTCTGGTATATGCAACCCACAATCCTCTTGATCGAAGAGTCAAGAGGCTTTCATAATAAGTTGAATCTGCAACCCTCTTGATCGTAGGGTCAATAGGCTTTCATATTAGGTTGCTTGACACGCAACCCGCAAGCATTTTGATCGAAGAGTCAAGAGGCTTTCACAATGAGTTGAACCTCTAAAACCCGTAATCGAAGGGTCAAGAGGCTTTCATAATAGGTTACTTGACACGCACCCGCAAGCCTCTTGAAGTTGAACCTGAAACCTTTTTGATCGAAGAGTCAAGAGGCTTTCATAATAGGTGACTTGACACGCAACTCACAAGCCTCTTGATCGTAGAGTCAGCAAAATACATGATGTCGATGAATTTTCTTTTTTTATGTAGTAAAAAATGTATAAATTGTCATCTGTTGACATAAAATAAAATGTATAAATTGCTTAATCTGTTGACATTTTATGTCATTATTATTTTGATTTCTTTTTGATTTTGTTCGAGTGTTCATAGTAATGTCTTAGCTTTCCTCACGCAGCTTATAGAGGCACAACACTTTCCTTAGAACATGAGCTATTCCAAGCAGCGGTGTCGTCTGCATACTCCCAATGAAGTCAAATATTCCGAAGGTGTTTTGTGAAACAGAAAAAATTCTTTGAGACAATCCCGTGTGCGCCAAACACAAAGGGGCTAAATTGAGCTGCTGGTTGGTACATTTATGTGAACTGCCGACCAGGTATTGCTAACTCTGTATTTCCGCCTGCTTTGCCTTCACAATAATTTTATCCCGAATTAATACAACGGTAAACAGGAACTATTATTATTATTGCTGTTATTTTCTCTTTTGTATTTGAATTAACTGCTGTATATTCCAAAACTCGAATCCTAATAAAAGCCAGATTTAAAAACGTGGTTGAAAATCTCCCGAATTCACTCAAATTTGGGTGATTTGTGCTTTATAGGTTTCTGAAAAAGATAGGCATATCCGCACACAAATATGAGATAAGATTTAAAAATTGGCTAAAGGCGATTTTATTCAAGTGAAATGTGTTTCTCTATAACTATCCTTTTCAAATCCTTGATGTACGATTCTTGATATCAAAAGTTAAAGCTTCATTTTCTTTACGTAGACACAGATTATCCTAAGGACAATTTATTACAAGGGCTGCGTATTTCCAGATTGTTATTAATCAGTTGAAATATATAACTTTCTTATATATACACCAGCATTAAATGAGAGCAAGCGCTGCATTTATTTAAATTATGGCGTGTCCATAACATCCACTTAATCATAAATGGAGATGTTAGCTTAGTAACATAGATAAGACAAAAAGCAAAAGAGGAAAATATTGAAGTTATTTATACAACAACGAACATTTTGCTATTTTCGCCTGCGACAAACAGCGTTTTTGAGTAAAATGTTTTTGTTCATGAAGTATTTAAGGTATTGTACGTTTTTTAGTATCTATATATTCTACCGAGTGTCTAAGCTGATAGGTCTGTGTGTTTCCTATTGAAGGCAATATCACTATATAGATTGACAACCAAAGCAAATAAATATTCTATCTGTCCATCTGGTAAAGACTGATCGGTAAATAAAACAATTATTAACGTCTTCTGAACAGTTTCGTGTATCCATTTTGTGTTAATCCGTGGTATCGTTTCAGCGTACTTCCCATCGCACAACCCAAAAATATTTAAATTTTTTTCACCTAAGCATAGATTACATCTATCGTAAAAGTTATTGGGGGTGCGGGCCGAATCTATTAATCTCCAAATCAGTATTGGGTAAAGTCTCTTCTCTTTCATTTTCCAAAATCCTCGGGAAAGGGAAGTTTGGAATTTTAGATTCCGGTTGGAAAAAGAGTGTTTATGTAAGTAGTAACGGTGTTTAAATTTTCTCGTCAAAATTTCAATGTAAACTTGATAATTATTTTTGTTATTTTTGAGGGAGATGTTAAGAGAGACTTAACCAAATAGTAAACTGGAGAGTAATAGATTTGGCCCATACCCCTAATAGCCTTTACGAAAGATGCATCCTATGTTTAATTGAAAAATAAATTAAAAATTAAAATATCTTAAGCAAAATTTCCTTTTGAACTTAAGGAAAAAGTTTATGAATAAATGCCGTCATAAATTTAAATTTAGATACAAACTTTTTAATAATGACTCTAAAATTAAAATGGCATCTTTTCTTCTTATTAACCGTATAATTAAATTAAGTTATGTAATAACTTTCCTTTTCTTAAATCTATATCTCTTCTAGTTCTATCGTTTGTTTTGATATTAATGCCATCACAGATTTAAATCTAATTTCCTAATAATTAATCTAACATTTAAATTCCTTAAAATAGTTATTTTATTTCTTCCTGCTAGCCATATAACTACAGTATATTATAACTTTCCGTTCTTAATTTTTTTCTCATTCTAGTTCTATGTTTTTTTTATCTAAGTGATATTCAACCTGTTCTTTTGTTATTAATACTGTCATTGATTTAAATTTAATTTAATTTCCTAATAATTAATATACATTTTCAAATACAAATTAAAAATACCTTTAGATAGTTATCTTATCTCTTTTCATTAGCAATATAATTAAATTATATTATATAATAATTACCCGTTCTTAAATCCACTTTTTCTTTAATTTTATATTTATCTTTAACCGATATTTAAACTGTTTCTTTTGGTATTAATGCCGTCAAAGATTTAAATTTAAATTAATTTCATAATAATCTAAAATTAAAGTTCCTTAAAGTAGTTGTTTCATTTCTTCTTATTAGCCGGATAATCAAATTATATTATATAATAACTTCCCGTTCCTAAATCTCTTTTCCTTCTCGATAAAATCTTCAACTTAAGTTATTTAACCAGCTTAATTTGATATAAACATTATTGGTAACCCTTTAAATGTGACATTTTGAGGTCGTTATTTTATCTGGCCCAGTTCTTTCTTATATATTTTTTTCATTTTTTATTTATATTAATGAATCACTTTTGGCTTCTGTCACCAAGTGACAAACTTACAAGCTATGACAGCAAAGATCTGCCACGTTTTATCCTTTTTTTTCTTTTTTTCTTTTTCCATACCCTTACATCCGTTTTCTACACAGGCAAAAACAAATAAATTTATTTCCCATATTTTTTTCTTAATGCTGATGAGACGGGTGTTAAATTCACTCGTTGAAATGACCATCCGATTTTTTAAAATTTGAATTTTTTTATATGCAATAAACATGGGGTCTGTAAATAAATTTAATTTCATTGAGCCCTAATAATTATAATTATAGGATCAGTTGAGATTTACCTCCGAGCCGTTTCTTTCAGATCTTTAATCAATATATATATATATATATATATATATATATATATATATATATATATATATATATATACTTAGAGTGATATTGCTTGGAAAGGGTAAATGTTTGTAGTATCTTTGGCTCAGGCAAGCTATTCAAATTCTTTGAGTGAATTTTGTAGTAATTCTTTTTCGTTCCTACTAGAACAAAACTACGACATTCATGTTCATAGAGATTCTTAATACTTGTAAAATCCCGATAACCTACTTTTGATTAAAAAAAATAATCCATAAAAATAATGCTTAAAGCAACCAAATTTTGAAATTGCAAAAAGATTTATGCTTTCAAAAGTAAAAACAAAAGAACTAAACTTTCTAAATAAAGCAAAGAAGATTCTTTTTAAATCGATCAAACTGCCAAATGCGATTCTGATGTGAAACAGGTCCATAAATTCCAGACATGCTGGTGCCATTTAATCTGCAAGAGTCATGCCAATAGGCATGAATTGCAGATATTTCGGAAGTTGACGTCATTGAAAGGAATCAATATATTATGGACAACGTCCAGTACTCATCTCCATTTCTCTAAGATGGATGCCACATTGTTTGAATCTCCGTCTGAGAGATGCCATGTTGTTTTGGACGTCATCTCGGCAATCGCTTTGGAATATAAGGCGTGTAAAGAGATATAAGCAGTCTGTTTTGTACTTATAAATCTGCCTTTATTGAGTGAAATAAAATCGTAATTATTTATATTATTTACATCATTCGGACTGTTGTATCATGTACAATTCCATACATATGACGTTTCTGTCATTGTATGTTCCTACCTTCTTCAGATGATTTGAATTTTGAACTGAACGCTTTATTTCGATCACAGTCTGCCCCAGGGATCAAAATAAAGCGTTCAGTTCAAAATTCCAATCACCTGAAGAAGGTCGGAGAGTAGTCGTGAGTATGGCAATAAAGATGAGGTCAACAGTTTGAATAATTTAGATAATGTAAATAATTACTATACTTCATCTCAGAAATATAAACAAAATCATAATTGCTTTGTTAATTTTGATATTAATATTGTATACACAGAGTGTCAGCGGCTGCAAACACCAGACAAAATAACCATTATGTAGCCTACTGAGTGATAGAAATAGTATTTACCTATTTCGCACGGGTTCCACAGGTTGGCACTTGAGACCGGGTACAAAGCCAGTCCCTCCTTGTCTGGAAGATTGACATAATAAAACTTTTTTATAAGTTCACCTGTCTTTAGCTGAAGATGCAGACATAATATTATATTTGTTGTTATTACTCAAATGATTTTGAATTGTAACATCGCGAGTAAACGGGCGGTAAGTTACTATACAATTGTCAACTTAATATATTTTATGATTTTAAAAGCATATAACCTATTTTCTTTTATTTATTTTATTATTAGAAGTAGTAAAAAGTTCATATCTGCATGAAATAAACCGAATGAATACAGGGATAATGTTAAAGCATCTGACTCAGAAATGATCATAAATCAAACTCTGAAATGAATAAAAATCCTACCCAGAAATAATTATCAATCAGGCTTTTAAAGGATCAACAATCTGTCCTGGAAATCCTCCCCAATGAACAACCTGATTGTGTAATGAACACTACCCAGACTTTTAAGTGATCATGAACAAAACTCTGAGATGATCGCCAGTCGGGTTCTAAAATTATCAACCAACTGACTCTGAAGTAAATTCAATTCAGGCTTTGAAATGATGAAAATTTGACCCTGAAATGGACACTAATCAGGCTCGTAAATGATCAACAACCCAAAATGATTCCCAATAAGTCGCTGAAATTATAAAAAGCGTGACCCTGAAATGATCAACAATCTGATCCTAAATTGTCAATAATCAGGCTCTGAAATGAATAATCTGGCTGTGAAATAACCAACACTCTAACCCAGAGATGATCATAACCAATAATCTGGCCGTGAAATGACCAACACTCTAACCCAGAGATGATCGCCAATCGGACTCTGAAATTATCAACAATCTGACGCTTAAATGATCATTAATCAGGCGCTGATGATGATCGCCAACCAGGTTCTGAAGTGACTAACAATCTGACCCTGAAATAATCACTAATCTACTCTAATGAATGATAATTGGTAATGATTGGTATTCATTCAAAAAATCATCAAAAGAAAATTAACGAGTGAACAAAAAATCATACAAATATTGAATTTGAAGATTATTCTTTTATGTACCGTGTCTCTTCAGGACATATGAGATTGTGACTCTCCATGCCTTCTTATTCTTTGTTCCCTTAATATCCTTTGAAGTCCTGCTATTTATTTACACAGGCTTGTTATGTAGGATACTCGCTGTTTCCTTCTGCCGATTTCGCTTTTTATGTCTTCTGAGTTTCAAATTCTCAAAGACTTCTTTCCTCATTATATATCTTTTAAAATATCAGTAGTTATTATTCAAGTGTCTTTTTGTAACTCATTTTCCCAAAAACCTTTTTTCATTGCTGGCCCGCTACGTCAGCATTTTTGTAGCGCTACATCTGTGTTGGACAAAGTCTCTTCTTCATCTGTGAGAAAATTGTCCAGCATCCACTGCCATATTGGAGGATTGACATTATATAGTAATTCAACATTCTTTTTTTCTGACTTTTATCACATTATTTGTCTATATTTCAGAGATGAGTTACTACTTACATTGTTTACATTGTTTGAACTCTAGCCATCATTTTATAACAATAAACTAGCATTCCTGGATGTACTAAAATAAAAGAAATGCAATTTAAACTTTGATATTATTTAATTTCATAAGCTTTTAAATGCTTGAATGAATAATAAAATTTAAGAACATTATAGTCTTAAGAAAAAAACATTTTTCGATTTCTAATGAAATTTTAAAAAAGAATTGTTTTCATTTTTCTATTATAGTAATTTATAAAATTTCAAATTTTTTTTTAAATCATCAATAATTTGTTGCAGTTAGATTTTTAGTTAAGAATTGATGATTTTATTGCCTATCGAAAATTGAAAAGTATAATAAAAACCGTTTGGCCTTCATATTTTTCAAATAATTTCAATTTTTGTGTATTTGAAGTTTTTTTTTGTACGGCAATTTCTATGTACAAATTACAATGTCAGAGTTTCCTCCCTTAAAGTAGTAAATAAAAGTAGTAAATAAAACAAAATAACGTTACGACTCGAAACGCTTTTTGTACAAGTTTGAAAATATGTCTTCGTCCATAAAAACTGTTACGCTACAATCAATAAATATGAAATGGATAATGAAATCATAGTCAAATATTGTTAAAAATGTTGGAATGAGAAATGATACCGAAAGAAATCAACGATACTGAACCAATAGTCAGAAAACAAAACAAAAAAACTTAACCGAAATGCGTTTCTTACAATTTGAAAAAGTATGTCTTCTTTCATGAAAGTAGAGAAATGTTACACTTAAATATAGAGTAGAATTATTTGCGCCAATGTATATGTAGTTTAACAAATGCAATGTATTAAATGTTCTTAATATAATAATTATTTGTGAGGCATTTTTAATAAATTAAACTTGATCAATAACACTTATTTTAAAAGTAAAACAGTTGTTATAAAATCGTTGTTATATGACTTATTATAAAACATAAACAAGAAAAATATGTAGACATAAAGAGATATGTACTTTAATAATTAAAGATTAAAATGCATAATAATATAATAAATATTATATATTGAACAAAGAAAGTTATAAGAATAAGTGGAAAATTAAAATAATACAGACTACTCTTTTAAAATACGACATCGCTTTCTTTGATCATTGAAGAAAACAGGTCCGTTTACTCCGTCTTATTACCTACCAACTCCCAAATGGTTATAATCTAAAAGAAATATATCTAATATTAATTTAAATATTGTTGCATCTTCAAAAATAATAAGGAATTTAATTAACGCAAAACAAGATAAAAACATTAAGCCTGAAGCAAGAATATACGAAATAGATGACAATAAACTCCCCAAGAGATACAGAAACGTGGTATCTAGAAATTTAAGTATAAGATTATTCGATGATAACATGAAATTTTTGCAGACCAATGCACTTTTAGTCGTTCACCGTAATAAACAATAATTTCGCCTTAAAGAATGCACTATTTACATTGTTTGGACTATGTCCTCATCTTTACTGATATGTTTACGACGTTTCGGCTGTTGTACACTCCAGCCTTCTTCAGGAATATCGAACAATCTTTCGTACAATCACTAAATCCCAGAAATTTAAATGCTGATGATCTCAAGGACACATAGCTCAGTAGATATTCACGTTGGTTAGTTCCAGTACCTTAAACCAAATACTTGTGAGTTCAATACCAGGCTACAGCAGTTGTGAACAAATAATTTAGAGAGTTAAGTTAAAGGGAGATAAAAACATGGCTACAAGAAGTGGCATCACACATGAACTGAAAATAATATGCCCCAGTGAAGGTAATAAAGGGTTCGGTTCGAAATTCCGAGCATTTGAAGAGAATCGGAGCATACAACGATTGAAACACCGTAAAAATGAAGACAATAGCCCGAAAAATGTAAATAGTGTCAATAATACCTCATCTCAGAAGTATGGACAAATATTAAAGAATGCAGTTTTTTCCTTTTTTTATGTTTTTATATTGGATTAATTTGCCTTAAAGAATGCACTATTTACACTGTTCGGACTATTGTCCTCATCTTTACTGCCATGTTTTCGATGTTTCGGCCGTTGAACGCTCCGACCTTCTTCAGGTGATAGGAATACCGAATTAACTCTTTAGTATATTCACAAAAATTAATGAAAAAATTATTGTATATTTACGTTTATAATTAAACAACATATCTTATTTCCTCACAAATTTTCCACTAATACAATTATTACTAGTAGTACAGTGGGTAGGAGGGGGGTAATTAAAAATAATAACGACAGAAATAAAGGCAATAAAAAGATAAATAAGACTACACCTAGATACATCAAAATTTTATACCTAATTGCTGGGCGTCCCCCGCTTCCATGTGAACGGTGTTTGCAATCAGCGTGTGTGGCATTTCTCCGTGTATTTTCTGTTCTTTTTTTTTATATTGACTCCATCAATAAAACCTTTATCTGAAAAAGTTCCTTTTTGGAAGAAAACGCGTCACAACACAGGTTTCTATAATTTCAGTTAATTGTCCTCTTTAAAGCATAAACAAATCAAGAACTTCTCTCAGTTTTAGGAAAAATGTCATATACTTAGTTAAACAAATCCGAGATCTTAAATAGATTTCTGCTAGCTTTTAGATAGATCTTATTAATGATTCTGTCGCACAAATAGCCCAAGAACATTTAGCTATTAAAATCTTTTACTTCCACGCGCTTTGTTTTAAAAAAATTATACACTTTGTCTAAATTCCCAGATTTACAACAAACTGACTATCCTGAAGTGAAATATCTTCAAACCTCAAATTCAGTCACTTGACGATAGGCGAATGTTTTAAGACGTTTTAAGCCAGTCAGGGGGATTAAAATTGAATATAATGTAAGGGCCATGCGCCCAGGCAATATCTCTTTCTACAGACGTTACTGGGCGGATGCGGCTTTCCCAAACAATTCAATATGCAGAAAACCCATCATGTAGTATAAGGTAGTTGAAAACCCGCTTTTACAATCCTGAGACTAGATTCCAGAAGGAAATTTTTGCGGTCTTGTAGCGTCCATGTCTGTTCAAATAAGAACTGTTTTGTGGTTACATAAAGGATCAAGACCTTATTAGACAGTTGCTCATAATATTTTGGTTTATTAATGCATATAAAAGACTCTTTATTTTTATAGATTCCTAACAATTTTGAGCATAAATATGTACCAAGCTTCTTTACCGATGTTTTATTTCTTCTTCATTTGCGTAAGAATTGCCTCAATTTTTTAACTGCGGACATCAAGAAGCATTTAAAGACATCCATAAAAGGCGTAACTCTGACTAAGTAAAACATAGAAGCATTTCGCTAAATCCATATTTACTTACAGAAAAAACAAGCGATATTTGATTATGAAACAAAAAGTGGGATTTATCAGCACGACAGTTCAAGCGGACTGTGACAGAAAGTCGACTAGAAGTTGGGAGTCAACTCGTACATGGACAAGACACAAAACCTCCACAGTAATTTCCCTTATGTACAAATTGTTCTTTATTTGGGCCACTGCCCATATGCACTGAACATAACAGGTCGTGAGTACTCCCACAAAATTTAGGAAACGCTCTGGTTTTCTTCTAGCCATAATAATTTGCTCTTTGTCAAAACCAAACAACTTTTTCTTCCTTCCCATAACTTTGCCATTCAACATATCAAAATGAATATACTTACATATTTATAAACTTCTGACCCTAACATCTACAGTCGTTATGAGGGTGTAACTATCTTTCTTGATAGATGCTTTTGCTCATCAGTACATAAATTGTATATATCGACGCCACCAAGCTGAGGAGTTTGTTTACAGAAAAACAAGTAATTCTTGTAGCCAATTAGTGAATTTGTTGAAAGATAAATATTGAATAAACATTTATTTTGGAGTATAATGGAAGGAGTAAAATGTGGGGAATAAAATTAAGATTTAAATATGAACAAGCAAATAGTAGTCTATAATATGGCTTTTTGTACTTGGATACAAAGATCA
The DNA here is from genome assembly GCA_037127315.1 of Ascarosepion bandense. Taxonomy (NCBI): domain Eukaryota; kingdom Metazoa; phylum Mollusca; class Cephalopoda; order Sepiida; family Sepiidae; genus Ascarosepion; species Ascarosepion bandense. The sequence continues at coordinate 1,360,162 of JBBBDQ010000369.1, forward strand.
TTGGGTGCCGGTATAGTAAGTCACCTACCTTTTGAATGTGGCCAACAAAATTCTGTCACTGGTATAGTATGTGGCCTACCTTAAAAAGCGTATTACAAGGAAGTATTATAACTGTCTGGTAAGGTTAAAGTTAAGGTTAGGAGTTAAGGTTTAGAATTAGTGCAGGCTTAGGTTTTGAGAAATTAATTATTTTCACTTAATAGTCGAAGAGTTAAATCTATAAATATCATCTTACTGAGGTAGGACACATTCAAACTGGGGAGGCCACATACAATACCAAAATCAAGAAGTAGGCCACATACAGATCATTTTTTTAACTGTTCTGTAACATCTACCCAGAAGTTTATGTTGGAAAAACAAAAGTCCAGATTCCAAGCCAGGGCAAAGATTTCGTCGAATTTATATAGATTTCGTGCAGGTCCATGTTAAAAAAATAATCAGTTCACCAAATTTAGAACCCAAAGATTAGAAAACAGAAAATTGATATTCCAACGATACAATTATCGATAACATAAAACCTGAAATTCTATTGATTGTAAATGTGTGCACAACAAAAAAGCAAGAAACAACTAGATTAATGGTTTCTTTTAAGAAAAAAAATATCGAAGATAAAAACGCATTCTATTTATTTGAGGCGATGTTTTAATTGTTGAGAATTAAAAGGCAATAATTCATTTGTCCTCTTATGAAAGCAATAAATCAGTCAAAAACTATCAATAAATGGCTGAATAAAAGAAAACAACTGTCCTGTTCATCGAATAGATTATTAATAATTATCTAATAAGCGGCCATTTTGAGGTTGTAGCGTTATATTTATGAAGGCAGTAGTATAGAGCATTCCGTGATTGCGTTTTAGAGAACTACATTTTATATTTTATTATGAATAATCGAAATACGACTCACAAATTCACACATTTTATTCTGTAGCAAATTTTCAATATATTTTTGAGAACATAATCAAATTTTTCGAAAATACAAGAAAATTACAGATTACAAATGATTAAAAATAAAATAAATCAGTTAACTTACAGAACCGCAAACAAAGAGTTTTCCGTTGTATTGATACAATTTGACCTTGTAACAAAATTATATCTAGAATTTTCTTGTCAGAATAAAACTATCATTGACATTTGTTGATATTTTCATGTTTTTTTTTGCGTGAATAAGTATCGCCTAAAATTATTTTCAATGCTTTGTACTAATTATTTGGACGAGTATACTCATTTTTGTTGTTTAGATTATCATGCTTCGACTAATGAAACTGAAAATATTCTTGAAAAACGTAATGTAGTTGGACTTTTATTTTTTCGAAATATTAACATCCACTATCCATGTATCTAAATGGAGTCTTCTTCGTTAAAGCTGGTTTCGGTTAAAAAGCAAAAATGCTGTGGATATTGAATGTTCCAATTAATATATATATATATATATATATATATATATATATATATATATATATATATATATATTATATCGAGGCAGCAAATAATTTTCTAAACATATACTGTTAAATATAAGAGACAATGAATGTCTATTATGTTTAATCATGAGCCGTTCTAAACATCGTATTTTGGCATAAAATTCAGGTAAAAATAAAGACAAAAATTCTCCAACATTTGAATAATTTTTAAGTTGGTAATAAGCCTATATATATATATATATATATATATATATATATATATATATATATATATAATGTCAATACAATGTAAATTAAATTAATCATAATATATTACGTGGTACATTTTGTCTTGTATTGAGCACTTTTTAAAAAGTAAATGTCAGAAAACACTGGATTTTAATCTGTTGATTCTCTTCATCTGGATTTTATATATATATATATATATATATATATATATATATATATATATATACAAGTTTTGTCTATTAATTTTGTGTAGGATCCGTTCATACCGTCTGATATACTTGATGGTGATGTCGTTGAATGACAACAAAAAATCACAGTAATTGTTGATTTTTTTATCAGGTCTAAGCTTTCGGCTCACATAAGCCATTATCAAAGAGTAAATATTAACACACAGTAAACATAGAACATTAAGTTATTAACAATAAAGAGAATTGAATTGAAAATATAAGTCCATCCCTACCGTGGCGGATGGCCGAAGACAGTGACAAAATTGTGGCGTTGTGGTCCCTGGTCTGATTACAGGCATTTGAGTACGTTATTGGAAATATCAAAATTGATTGTATTCAAACCAGGTTTAAATTGTTTAATATAGATTGTTTCGAGGATTTTTAGTTTCTGTTTATTATTTTCTTGTTTAAGTATGTACGTGTTATCAACAAGCGTTTTTCTCAGAAGTGTGCGTTGATAACCGTGTTGTTTTAAATGACGGAATATATTTGAATTTTCATTTAAGTGCAACGTCAGACGCCGTGAGAGCGAATTTGTAGTGTGGCCAATGTAGATATTATTGAGGTTGTTAGAGATACATTCTCTAAATGGATATATGAATTTATATACTACATTGGTTTTTTGCAAATCACTAACGGTGGGGGAAGAGTCGTTGCGGACGAATGAATTAGATGTAGTGGATTTAGTGTAATATATAATAAACTTAATTCTTTTGTCAGAGTCTGTCGGAGAAATATTAGTATTTATAAGTTTTTTTAGGATGTTTTCATCTAGTTGGTAGTTGGAGTGCATCTGGCTACGGTATAAGAGAGTGATATGTTTAGGATTGGTTGGGTTAGTATCATGTGTTGTTTTTTCCATGTTAAGCTTTTTAAGAAAATAACGTATTTGTTCATCAACTATGTAGTTGGGAAAATTATTATTGATGAGTGTCTGTTTTATGTTTTTTAGTTCACTGTAGAAGATCTGATTTGTAGATGAATTGACTTTTGCACGATATAATAGATTTTTTATAATGGCTATTTTGTAATAGTGGGGGCATTCACTAATATAATTGAGTGTGGAGGGATTTCTATTAGTGGGTTTTTGATACGGTGAGATAGTGAATTTATTGTTGTCAGTGTTAATTAATATATCAAGAAAAGGAATTTTGTTATCATTGCTAAGTTCATAAGTGAATTTTAAAACTGAGTTACTTTGAAACTGTTTTTGAAGTTGTAAGATTTCGTCGGTATTTTTAATTAATAGTAGGATATCATCAACATATCGTAGATATATTGATGGTTTTTTAAATTTTGCAAAGGTAGTATTTTCAAGGTTAGATATGTAGAAATTACTAAAAGTCGGACCAAACACTGAACCCATGGAGACTCCGTCACGTTGTATATATATAGTGTTGTTTGGATCAACAAAAGCACTTCAGTAGTACAAGCTAGTAGAATTTTTCTTAGGATGTTGGGATTAATTTTGAGTGGGGGTAATGAAGAATTACTGTAAACATTTCTTGTAATTATATCAATAGTTTCACTGACGGGTACATTAGTAAAAAGGTTTTCCACATCAAGTGAAGCTATGATTTCATTGTTAGGTTTTTCACTCTTGAGGATTTGTATTGCCTCTAGGGTTGAATTAATGCTGTATTTACTCGGAAGGTAGGGTGTGATAAGCTGGTTAATATGTTTAGTTAACTGGTATACAGGAGTAGGAATTTGGGATATTATAGGGCGGAGAGGATAGTTAGGTTTTTGAGTTTTTATGGTTCCGTATATGTAACCAGGTTTATAGTCACCAATAATTTTATTATTATAATAATGTTCTATGTTTACTGTGTGTTAATATTTACTCTTTGATAATGGCTTATGTGAGCCGAAAGCTTAGAGCCGATAAAAAAATCAACAATTACTGTGATTTTTTGTTGTCATTCAACGACATCACCATCAAGTATATCAGACGGTATGAACGGATCCTACACAAAATTAATAGACAAAACTTGTCTATATTATTCAATGAAACCTGCATTAATGAAAAAATGCTGCCAAAATACACACAACATATATATGTGTGTGTGTGTGTGTGTGTGCGCGCGCGCGTGTGTGCGTGCGTGCGTGTGTGTGTGTGTGTGTGTATTATGGAAATTAACGAAGATTAACGAAACTGGTTAAAACAACCGACAATTTGAAATGATTTTTATTTAACATTATTTTTGATCGATAGTCGTATTTAAGGAGATATTCTGTTTATAATCAAACAGTATTATATACTTATTTCTACCGGCCTGATTATTTATGATAATGTTTTTGTTACGAAAATCCTACCGAATGACACACATTTTCGTAATAAAAATATTATCGTAAATAATCAGACCTATAAAAATAAATATATAATACTGTTTGATTATAAACTGAATATCTACTTAAATATGGGTATCGATCAAAAATAATGATGAAACAAATCATTTCATATATATATATATATATATATATATATATATATATATATATATATATAAATTCAGATCGCATTTAGCGGGGATAGATACTTCAACATGTCAATTCAAGACGTGCGTTATCAACTTAGTCAAGAGTGGAGAAAAATTCTTACCGGAAGCAAGGGTTAGTAAAAGAAGGGAAGATGAATAATGATTATTCTTCTATGTGCCCTGTCCCATCAGGACGTAGTCGATCATGGTTCTCCACGTCTCTCTATCCCTTGTGGCTCTTAGTATGTTTGCTCCTGTTTCTCCTGGCAATCCCCGTTCCGTCATCCACCTGATCAGGTCCTGCAAATATGTCATCCGCTGCCTTCCTCTGTCTCTCTTTCCTGCTATCTGGCCAGTCAGTATCAGGTTTTCCAGGCTCTCCTTCCTCATTGCGTGTCCCAGGAACTTCAGTTGTCTCTTCCTGATGCTCAGCATTAATTTCCTTTTTGTTGCCATTCTTTCCAACACCTCATCGTTGCTTGCATGCTCAGTCCACGATATCCGCAGCATTCTTCTGTGGAACCACACTTCCGCTGATTCCAGTTTTGTCCTCATTTTCGATGATATTGTCCATCATTCACTGTCGTATTGAAGAAATGACATCACATAGCAATCCAGCACTCTTTTCTTTGTTTCTAGTGAAATTTTCTTGTGTGTTAGTACTTTACTCAGCTTCTGGAACGCGTCCATTGCTATGCCAATTCGCCTTCGGATCTCTGTGTCGCACTTTCCATCTCCTGTTAGAACACTTCCTAGGTATTTAACTTTCTGTACTTTCTTCATTCTGGTATCCCCCACCTGTATTTGGCATTTTGGGTTGCACCTTTTGCTGATGACCATGCATTCAGTTTTCTTAAAGTTTATTTGTAGTCCTTTTTTTGTCGCTCTCCACCTCTACCTTCTGTAGGGGGTCTTGTATTTTCCTTTCCGTGTCTGCAATCAGCACTGTATCATCTGCATACCTTATATTGTTCAAGTTGTGGCCTCCAATAACAAATCCTGGCGTGTCATCTAGGGTCCTCAAAATATTCTCGCTGTACAGGTTGAACAAATCTGGTGAAAAGACACATCCTTGTCCTACGCCTCTTTCTATCTTTGTAAATCTACTGAGATCGTTACCTGTCCGTATGCATACCGTTTGCTGCCAGTAGAGATTCTTGATTACTCTTATGTCTTTCCCGAAAATGTCGAGGCTGCCGAGCATCTCCATCAATTCTTTGTGTCGTATCTTGTCGAATACCTTCGCATAGTCAATGAAACATAGGTACAAGTCTTTCTCATTTGTATTGCACTTTCGGAGAGCATCCTAATCATGAATATGGCATTCCTTGTTCCAGTGTCTTTGACGAGCCCGCACTGTTCCTGCTCTATCTCTCGCCTGATTCTGCTTCTCGCTCTATTCATCAAGATTCTGACAATCAGTTTTGTAATGTGACTCATTAAGCTGATAGTTCTGTGTAGTTCACACTCGTTTGCACCTGGTTTCTTCGGCAGTGCTATAAATATCGACTTGCATAGGTCGTCTGGTATTATTCCACTGCTATAAATTTCGTTTATTATGTCGGTAATTTTTTCTATGCCATATTCTTCTAAGGCTATCAGCAGCTCTATCACTATGCCGTCTGGACCAGCTGCTTTGTTTCTGTTCATTTTGGCTATTGCAGCTTCCACTTCGGATTTTAATATTTCCGGTCCATCCACCTCCTTGTGTATTCTCGGTTGTTCTCTCCTGTTGCAAAAAAGATCCTTTATATACTCTTCCCATCGCTGGAGTATTTCCTCTTTCGCAACTATGATTGTTCCATCCTTGGATTTTATGCATCCTGTTGAGGAGCAGGTTTTTTTTGTCCTGTCAGTTCTCTTATCTCTTTATGCATCTCTGCTATATTTGTGATGTGCTGGGCTTCTTCAGTCTTCGGAGTTTCACCTTTAGTTTGCAGATGACTGGGATGTGGTCACTTCCGCAGTCGGCACCTAGATATATTTTGCATTGGACCACTGCGTTCCTGAATCTCTTGTTTATAGTTATTTTGTCTATTTGGTTCTTCGTGTCGCCTCCTGGGCTTATCCATGTCCATAGACGTCGTGGGTGTTCTTGAAACCAGGTGTTACCTGGTCATTGGCTGAGCACCATTGGGCCCATTTTTTTCATGGGAATAATGATTAGGATGGCGTCAAACAGAGGAGAAATTGTAGTAGTAATCATCTTTTTCTTCACTCCTTCTTTTACTAACCCTTGACTGGGGTTGACAATGCATGTCTCGAGCTGACACGTTGAAATCCCCAATTAAAGGTGATCTGAATTTACAGATATATAAATACATAAATAAATGAATATCTGCTCTGTAAATTAAATTTAAATTGAGCTCACTGTTGGATCAATTGTACTATTTAAACGATGTTACTCTAGGATTATTTAACAATCTCCTCCTGGATGTTTTTACTACTACTACTACTATATATATATATATATATATATATATATATATATATATATATATATATATACAGTCTCATTACGATTGAGCTCTCCAGAGAACGTAATTTTAAAAACAGTTTCCACTTCTGTGATATATGCGTGACCCTTGAGAATTGAATTGAGTTCTTTCGGTGACTGGCGTGTGTATATACTGCTTATATACAAGTCGTTAAATTTTACTTACGCCGATTCCATGAGTCTATGGCTTAGGGGGTTAGCGACTCCGACTGACACCGAATCGGTCGAGTTTCGATCCCGCCCAGAAGCGAGTGGATGTGTCTAGCCACACTGATGAGCAGCGAAACAGGCTTGTATGTGGATGACTAATATATATATTACAGGAAGTTCCGGAGATGATTAACAACATTTTTAATTTATTTGTTTGAAAAATACTTTTGAGTATTTGAGAAGATATACTATTTTTAATTTAACTGTATATATATATATATATATAACAGTCATTTCTTTGTCTATCTGTTTATATATATATAGAAATATGTACATATACATCTTAATAATTTCGTTATCTACCTATCTATTCTGTTTTTGACATCTTATCTGTCTGTCTGTTTTTGTAAGTCATTTCATTGTCTATCTACCTATCTATCTATCCAAATATTTGTTCTGTCTTAAGCAATCTATCTATCTATCTATCTATCTATCTATCTATCTATCAGGCAGAGAAAATTGGAAAGGCGATAGAAAGTGGAAGGGGGCGAGTTGGAAAAAAGTGGAATAAGAAAGAGCGGGAGGAAGAGAGCCAAAGATGAAGAAGGAACAAAAGACACGGTGAGTTGGTGGGAGTGGAAGGCAACGTGATGCAGATTTGGGTCGAGGATGCGTGACTTATTTTTTGTTTCCTAACATTCAAGATCTTTATAAGGTCAAAAGTGAATAATAAAATATGGGTCATTCTGGCGAAATATTACTTTTCCTGGGTAAGTGATGGGCTTCCTCTTTGAAAGGTTATATCACACCAACACCCCTACATACACATACACACACGCATACACATGTACGCATGCACGGTCGCAAACACACACACACACATATGTATTAATATATATATATATATATATATATATATATATATATATATATATATATATACTTCAGTAGAGCGAGGTAGACATATACACACGCGCATACATCAATTAGAGAACACAAATCCCTGCAACGATGTATCTTCGCATATATATATATATATAAAGATAGAGAGATGCATACCTGTGTACGTTTACATCTTCACACTCACACAGATATAACTCTTGCTACACAGATACACGCTTAGGCTCATTGTAATGTGTAGTGAGTATAATGATTGTGCGATGAATGCAAAGACATGTATACAGCGAAGTCAATGCGCGCGGATAAACGGTACCACTTCCTCACCTCAAAGACTTAGACACGCGTGTATCAGTCTGAATAAGTACGCAAGTTAAATAAGTTCCCACGCGCGTTCCCACGTGGGGCTTAGCACAAACATTCACACGCATACCTTTTCATCTATTGAAAATGTGTCTATGTTTCTTCCTGAGCCCCCACCTCTCTCTCTCTTTCTCTCTCTATCTATCTGTCTATCCATGTTTTTGCCATGTGTCTATCTCTCATATATACGCTCCCTTTTTTGTCTCTCTCGTTTCAATCTCTCTCTCTCTCTCTCTCTCTATCTATCTATCTATGTTTCTCCCGCTCCCTGAGTTTCTCTCATTTTATTATCTCCCTCCCTACCTTTCTTTTTTTCCGGCTCCCTGAATGTCTCTCGCATTTCATTATCTATATATCCATCTATCTATCTATCTATCTATCTATCTATCTATCTATCTATCTATCTATCTATTTTATGATTACTCTATTTACTTATTTTGGTATTGTCCAAAGCCACGGTAAAGTGAGAGAGAGAGAATCAAAACCAGCTTGCTAAACATGAATTGTTGCATGGTAATAGGTGTCTATTCACACACACACACACACACACACGTATATATATATATATATATATATATATATATATATACGGCTGTCCGTTTTCTGAGCACACCAATCTGCAGTTAACTAATATATGTTGCAGATATCTGCTCAGAATTGTCTTTGCTCCGCACCTATAAAACCACAAATGGTTCATACTGCAACTGTGCAGAGTGAACATTACTTACGGTTTACAGACGAAGTCCATCATCTGGCATCTTTATAATAATCTAGAGGGATTTCAGTCTGGGAAGTGGCCAGATGTAAGAATTAATGTGGTCGCAGAAATGGTCTGACAGCCATGGCTGGGTTATCCTGCTTGTATAGCACGATGCATAGTCATGTCAGACAAAGTCTTCCGGCTGCTATGCATTTTGACCTAGGACAGCACTACCGCCACAAGATACTTGATGTAGGGTAGGCCTCCATTGGAAACAACGCTTCTATACTCATACCATCAGTCAAGATTTCTTGCAGCTTCGTGTGTCACGACTATTGACGGCTTCTGAATAGTTCCGTCCTGCCAATTTCACTCACATGACTTGATCTGGTTCTCACGCATTTCCCAAAGGTGTCGCACGCTGGAATCGTCTGGCCAGGCCGATAACATTAATGGTAAGATTCGAACTCAGATTTAATGCTCGGAGGATTCTAGCAAGTGTGTGTGTGTGTGTGTGTGTGTGTGTGTGTGTGTGTGTGTGTGTGCAAAAAAATTCAGATAGAGTATATTTGTAAAAGAAAAAATGTATAAAGGCAAAATGAAAAACTTATCTTAGCCTATGCATTTTGTCCTCTGAGGAACTTTTTCAAGGCAAATATATGCATCATATTTTGCTGACACGTATTTAGATACAAAAGCAATAATGTAATTGGGTTTTGCAAAGATTTTGGTATGGAAGGGCTCATGAATATTCATAGGGTTAGCGGAAAAGTCAGGTAAGTCAGGGACGTGTGGTTTTGCAGTTCATGAGCACTCCTATACCAAAAACATTTTCTTTTTGCTCCTATTCATATATATATATATATATATATATATATATATATATATATATATGGGTTAATCTAGCCACATTAAAGAGGTCATATAGTGAAACAGGCCTGTCTGTGGATGGTGTATATATATATATATATATATATATATATATATATATATATATATATATAAAGAGAGAGAGAGAGGGAGAGAGAGAAAACTGACAAGATAAGTAAACTTATTTTTGAAACACATTACCTTCTTTCAGAAAGTTTATGAAAGTCATAATACAGTTTTCTATAAACCTGAACAATAATAATAATAATAATAATAATAATAATAATAATAATAATAATATTTACATTATTTACATTGGGCAATGTGCAAACATTATGGAAAAACTGTAAACAAACACTGGTATGAACATCATCCAGCACCGGTTACAGAAATAGAAGATGTAACCATTCTATGGGATTACACCATCTACACAGACAGAAAAATTGAAGCAAACAGGCCAGACATTATTGTTAAAAACCAGAAGGAGAAAACTTGTCTATTAATTGATATGGCTTGTCCAGCGGATTGTAACATAGCAATCAAGGAATTTGAAAAACTGTCAAAATATAAAGACCTGGAAATTGAAATAGAAAAAATGTGGAAATTGAAAACAAGAGTTGTGCCAGTGATAGTAGGTGCACTTGGAATGATAAAAAATGGAACAAAACAACACATTGAAAGAATCCCTGGAAACCCCAGCTTAAGAGATATACAAAAAATTGTCTTATTAAGTACAGCCCACACACTAAGGAAAACTTTATCTATGTAATGCTGGAGATGATAGGGAAGATAGAAAACATGAAATGGAGCCATAACAACACGCCACTACCTGCCTTAGGTCTCCCCGCAGACTTGGTTGGTAGTGAGACCAAAGCAGAAATCGAAATATGATGAAAAATGACATAATAATAATAATTACAAAAAAGAAAAGAAAATTCATCTTTAATTAGCAACATAACAAATATTTCATCACTTAGCGTCTCGTATAATTTCCATTCCTTTCCATAACGTTGAAAGTTTTTCTAATATTTTGTAATGTTCTCAGATGCAATTTTGTAGATTTTGAGATGACTCGCCAATGTAAGTTTTTCTACATCGTACTTTATTTGATACATTCCGGCATCTGAAGTAGTGTTAATCTATTTTCTTCCTAATTATATCGACGATTTTCTTGGAAGCGATGATAAAGACCCTAGTTTTGAAAATAATTTATTTTCACATTTTGTAGATTACTAGAGGACAGGATTTTGAATTTTGTGTTTGATGATAAAAGTGCTATCTGCGGTGCCTAATGTTTTTATTTGTGGATATTGTATGCTTGTTTTTTAGCGTTGAGGATGAAATGATGTGGATAGTGAAGAAGTCTAAATGTTTCTTCAATATATTTATCTTCTTCACCTGGGTATTTTCGGCCTACATATTCTAAGGGCTCCAAGAGATAGACTAGTCCTGAGTTTAATTTTATGACAGTGGTGGAATAGAAATTAACAGAAGCATTTAGATTCCTTTAAACACCTGCGTCATTTACTAATCCCAATGTAGTGGCTGACAATACAAATGGACAGCACAGGAACCACGCAACGGACACGTCGGTCTCCTGCCAAGAGCGAACTAGATATCTTACTCGACCTGAATCATGCCTATTAATATATACCAGCACCCGGATATACCTAATTTCCGGTTTTGTTGCCACTTGATCTTCAAAAGCTCTTAATGCACATTTTCCCTGCACCTGTTTTCGATCCCGGTGTCACTGAATTCCTTTCCGAAAAAAAAAATCGTTTTCTTTAACCCTTTTTTGTCTGTACGCCATGTTAAATATTGGCACACTTTATAACCGATTTATTGAATCTCAATACCCTGTTTCAATACTTTTGTTCAATTTCTCCATTAAAAATTTATAACTATTGTCAACATTTTTGACGGCACAGGTACATTAATAGGATAAATAAACACTGAAGACAAAAGGCACAAAACTAATTTTAACGGTGAATTTAGTTAATAGTTTCAAGAATGAGAGCGATAGAAAATTTTGCACTAACCCAAAATAAAATTGTCACACTTTGAAGAACTGTTACGATTTTGACCAGTGGCTAAAGAATATGGAATGGGGCTAAAGAATATTCTGATAAAATTTGTAAAACTTTGAGCCATCTTGTGACGTATAGATATTCATACAAGTGCACCGTTTGTGTCTGGCGTTTAGACGGTGATGTATGCTGTGATAAAGTTCAATGCATTGAGATACATGTCGCATCAGGGAGACGTACATGACTCTTTATAAATTTTTAACGATAGCAATTTAAGATCGATTCGCTTGTACGCCTTTGATAAACTGGGTAGGTATTTCGAAGTGTTGCTGCGCATGTTTGACACAACATGTTAGTAGTACTTTGATGTTTTAAAAACTTGGTAAGTGAACATGACTACACATATAAATCAGGTTCTGGGCAGTCACATATTACAGCTGATAGTGAAGAAACGGCTCCACTGAAAGCGCTGTCATGGCAGACCGTAGGGGGTAAATGTAGTTCTAGTAGTTGTAACACGAACCGTCTTTTTCATGCAGTAGAACTTTGGGATCTTGGGAATCGAGTGACACTCGGTGATGAGATCAGATTCTGCCCTAGTGCAACTGATAGTCATCTGTATGTATAACGTAGACCTGGATAGGTTGGAGACATATCTCCATGACTCACGGTTCTAATCTTTGGCATTATAATGTGGAAGGCTATAGTACAACAAGCGAACGCTTTTGGTGCTTCCTGAAGGAAAGTTGAACAGCAATAAGAACGTTCAGAATATTTTTCAACCCGTTCTGCTGCTATTCCAGCAACAGGGTTGCGATGTGCTGTTCAAGCAAGATCATCTTTGGCACCTGAACATGTCAAATATTTGACAACATTCTTGGCAGCCACAATCGTTGAACACGCCTATGATCCGTACGCATTATCTGGATTATGACGTGTTTTTTTTTTGTTTTTTTTTTTGTGATAGTAAAAGATTTGACAAAAATGTGAAACGTTGTAAGAACCTGAACGCAAATTTTTGGTGAAGTATCTAACGATTACATGTTTTAATTTTTTTTTTCTTATTCGGTATCACCTCAAGCAAAGCACTAGAGCCACAAGGACACAAAGTGTTACTGGATGTGGAGGAATTCGGAACAGAAACATTAATAACAGGCGGTAAGAGGAAAGAGTAATCAGGAGGACAGGAGACAGGGATTAATATTGCATTTATATTTTTGTAAAGTTGGCTGGAGCCAGAAGGGAGTTTCATAAGTGACAAGGACAAGAAAAGAAACTCTTAGCATAGAAATTATGGCTGCATCTAGTCAGTTGAACTTTAAATTGATCAGATCTTCACGCCAGTTTATTATTGCGCTTAAATTCATAATGTCTAAATACCACGGCGAAAAGCTCATCAGAACAATATTGCTGATTCTTTTTAGGATTTTATCAAGGAGCTCAAGGTAAATAGCAGGCACACCGGATTATAAGTGGCAGCAATATTATAAGTATGGACGAATGGCAGACTTATAGATATGTATCCAAAATATACTTTAAATTAACAAAAAAAAATCTAAAATTCTCAGCCTTCCACGTTCATTCGTGTACATAAATAAGAGCATCAATTGTCCGATAATTTATCAGGAAATTGGCTTCTTGATAGATATCAGGCTGGAGAGGTGTGTCACACCTTTAGAAAGAGACATACTATATATCAATCAAAGCTCTGTGAATAAAATCGGAAGCAGTCGATGGCTGTGTTATCACTAAGTCACAAGTCATTGTGACCGAGGGTTTAGGGGTACTGTCGTTGTTCAAACTATTGCTTCCGCCATATCAATAGGTAGGCTCTATAGGTATTGAACAAACACAAATATGCAAGAGCAAGCGTCTACAACGGAGATACCTAACCACATTAGCAGACAGGCATACTTAAAAACAAGTGGCCATTCATTATATGTATATTTATATATGTCAACGCACGTACATTACTTTCCCGTCGCCAAACCAGTGACTTACATAACTACAAAATAGCAGCCATTCTGAAATTTGAGGTCAACTATCTACGAAATATGTTAAAATTTCGCCCACAAATGTAACATGAGAGTACATCAATCCAATAACAAAGAAGACAAACGGTTAAATATTTCATTTGACGTCTAAATGTCAAAGGTCACATAAAAAAATACTCTTATCTCCTGATCTACACGAACTTCTGAGACGCTCGCCAAACCCGCAAACAAAGCGAAAATGATTTAGTCTTTTCACAACCAACCAACTGCTGTTAGCATAAATTCCATTTTTTGAATTTATAATAAGTATTACCTTGTGAACTGAGATGTGTTTTGTAATACCAACTGACTGATTTTTTTTCGACAAAAAATATTTAAATTTCTTGCCATCTTGATCTGTACTGAATAAATTTAGTAATAGAACAATTTGGAGACGCTCCAAGTTGGGTTAGTATTTATAAAGAGATTCGTGCTTCTAAAGTCCACTAACATAGATACATCTTGAATTAATTCATAATCCATGATTTTCTTTTCACTAAGAAACTGTAGCATCGAAGAATATGTAAACTGAAAAAAAAAAAAAAATAACAAAACATTTTCCACATGATAAACACATTGTTGCATTCTAGATATTAACAATTCTTAAAATCAACAGACGAACTCGTAGAAATTTTATTTCTACACTTTGATGATTATACAATGTATTCATTATGCATAAATCGCAATAGAAAGATTATTTTTTTATCATTTCACCCCAAGCAAGGCGATAGTGTCACTAAGACGTAAAGGAAGAACATGATAAGATTTTAGGACAGTCATGGGCAAAGTGTGGCTCGTTTAACCATCAGAATTTCACACATAATTTAATGAAGAAAATAAAGTTTTTTAAAATTTTACTGTTTTGTTTTATTCTCATTTGTTCACTTACATTCGCTATTACGAAAAGAGGTTGAGAGAAACTTGGGTCAAATGGAAGGCAACGTTTTCAGCATTTTAAACGATTGGTGATTTTTGATGAGTAAAATCATATGAGTTAATATTTTGATTTAGAAACGAGAAAGTTTTATATTAGTTCTTTTTTCTCTGGAGAAGAAGTGTATTTTTCCTTTTAATATATTTTTAAATGAATATTTCAGAAACAAATCCCACGCTGCAGCATAAGTTGATATAAAAAAAAACTTCAATTTACGAGCAATACATTTCTAAGTCAGTTAAGTGCTATACGTGATACACGTTTGGGCGATCATGTCTCGAATAAGACATGACTGACTGGACAGAAGATTTTCCCGCTGTATGTTGCCATTACTTTTTGCGGTAGATTGGTTGCTAACCAAGACTAAAGAACCCAATCTATTTTTGCTATTTAACCTATATGTGGAGGCAGAAGCGATGACTTAATACCTTTCCCAATGTCAGAAATGATCTGTAACGTTGACAGATGTTATTATCATTTATTTCTCAATGTAACCAAGTACTTTCAATTTGTTTCCGAAATCATCTTCAGGAGTGTTAGTTATGGCAACA
Source organism: Ascarosepion bandense (assembly GCA_037127315.1). Classification (NCBI taxonomy): domain Eukaryota; kingdom Metazoa; phylum Mollusca; class Cephalopoda; order Sepiida; family Sepiidae; genus Ascarosepion; species Ascarosepion bandense. The sequence goes on from JBBBDQ010000369.1 coordinate 1,375,542, forward strand.
AAAAATAATTGCAAAACTGTTGCTAAAAATTACTGTAGATTTTTTCTGCTTCAAATATAACGGTTGTCAAATTGCTTAGCGTTCATTAGAACGAGAAAATTGTCCAAAATATAATTTTTTTATATCTTGTAATGTCATGGTCATGCACGTGTTAAATCATGAAAAAAAAAAAATGGTTCTTTTTACAAACATTTTAGAACGTTACAGCTTATTTCTGACACCTTTCAATTATAATACGCGAAAGATTATTTGTGTGTATGAACGGATTTTATTAAAAATAAGCAGGCACAATGTTTGCAATTTATTTAATCTGACATGTCTAAAAAGAAAATCTCCTGTCTACACACACACACACACACACACACACACACACACACACACACACACACATATATATATATATATATATATATATATATATATCGTATAACTAAAGTTTGAAAGCATAAGAAATCTCATTAATTATATTTTTTTACATTCACAAATTAAACATGATTTCGTCGAAATAAGAAAGCATTGACATCTTTTTTGTGGTACGCTAAAGGAAAAGTTGTATGCAATGAAAATCACAGATGCAAAACATTTGAGTGCATGTGTTAAAATTGACGTCAATATGAAGTTACTGCATCGAGTTCACTTGCATCAACCTTTGCGTCACAAATGATGAAAATCACACTGAAGATGTTATTTGTTAATGTTTGTCTGAAATAAATACTGAAAATTTAATTTCTTGAAAATATACATGTTTGTTTATATCTACAGACATTAGAGGCACCCTGTATTATATAAAATCTTCAATTTTTAAGCAGTAGATTTTCTCCAAATATAAAAATTGAACTCTTTATCTATTTCTAAGTCCTGACTATGACAATAAGTTACATCCAGCAGCAAGGACATAGAGTCTGGGACCACTTCTTAATTATTGTTGTTTCTAGGCATTTCATGCGTTACGCAGTGATCAGGGAGGGGGGGATATATTACAAACTTACCAATTAATAGTTTTGAATTTAAGTCCACTTGATGTTTATGGGAGTTGAATCTTATAATATTATGGTACTATTTTTAATTTATCAAGAGTAAAACTTAAATAGACTAAAATTAGATGAAGATAAAAAATGAAAATTAAAATTTTAATTAAAAAATTATTAAAATGCAGGGAGATAAAATCAAAGGGGTGTAATTCATAATATTTTCGGGGAAAGAAAGAAAGAAAGAAAGAAAGAAAGAAAGAAACGGAGTGACAAACATATAGAAGTAAACATATAAGAGAAACCGTATCAATCAGGGTTTAAGAATTATTAAGTATTTTTCTATAGTAAAATGTGGTTATAAATTCACTTTATTATTTGTTATATAAATTGGGGTTACTCAGTCAGTTAAGTGCCATACGTGATACACTGACTGGGCAGAAGATAATCCCGCAGTAGGTTACCATTGCTTTCTGCGGTAGACTGGTTGCCGACCAAGGCTATAGAACCCAATCTGTCCAGCTATTTAACCCATAACTGGAAGGAAGAGACGGATTAGTACCTTTCCCAAGGGTATTTGCGCGTAAGTGAATACAATGGATTCAACTGGAATTCGAGCTCGGCTTCCCGGTCCGAGCCGATATCCACTGTACCACAAGGCACATCCACATTGGGGTTATTAATATAGTTTTAAAATGGTAAGTTTTTTTTTAAAGACATCAGTTACATCTGTCTTCTTTTCCATTGTAAGATTTGTTTTTAGCGACAATATTTCAGGTAATAATTAGATTGTTGCTGTTGTTTTTAATGCCCAATAATATATGGATAAAGCAGTACTGTATTTACTGTTGTTTAAAGACAACATGTGGTTGTGAAAGTAAAATTTTCTCATGTTAGCAGTTGCTCCAAAATAGAATTGGACATCATCAACATCCGAATGGATGCGAGCTCTATAAACAATACTTTCGGACATACACTGATCTTCCAATGGGAAGATCTTATATTTTCGGCAGTTTCAATTATTTTTAGAGAAGTCGTTATTTTTAGTAGTAGGTCAACTGATATTATTTAAATGGACTAAGTATGTTTTGATATCATGTTGTGAATTATATTTATCTAAGTTCTAAACGCAACTATAATTGACTTTATATATATTTTTCTAAGCACATATTGTTAAATGTAACAGACAATGAATATCTGTTATGCTTAATCATGAGCCATTCTAACCATCGTATTTTGGTTTTAATCAGGGGAAGATAAAGACAAAAATTGTCCAACATTTGGATAATTTTTTATTATGCTGGTTCTAAGCTTTCGGCTCACATGAGCCATCTTCAGAGAGGTTACAGGGACGTTAACATAAAGACATCCACTATCAAAAATGGTTTTAGCTTGTGTTGACATAAAACATTACTATGCAATACTAACAGTCATCGAATAACATATAATGGTTATTTCTTGAGTATAGACAAGCATTCTTCATTTTTAAATCGATATCACTTCAGGTAAGTAAGTAAAGCCACCAAAACGCAAGAAGGACAGTAAATAGCGATTAACCTTGCATTTAAATATTTGCATATTTAATTTGGCTGGAAAAGGAGTTCCACAAGCGAGGAGTGTGAGAAAAGAAACTGTTAGCATGGAAATTACGGTTACGTCTAAACTGTAAATTGATGGGATCTCGACGCCAGTCTACTATTGTGCTTAAATTCATAAAATCTAGGTAATTCATCTGAATTATTACCATAAAAGTATTTATTAAAAAAAGGGCACAGGATGGCAACCTTATGGCGGTGGGTAAGTGACTGAAGCAGAACCCCGAGATCAAGACTAATAATATTGCTCATTCTTCTTTGGATCTTATCAAGGCGCCCAAAGTAAATACCAAGGGTACCGGACTGTATGTGGTAGCAATATTCTAAGCATGGAGGAATGGTAGACTTATAGATATGTAAGATAGATTCCGGAGGAATAAATTGTTTCGCCCGACCCAGTCAATCAACTTTCTTAGCAGTTGACCTCGCAGTGTTCTGATATGATTTAAGTTTGTGATGTGTGTTTGTGTAATCCAAAACGACATTAGTTTTTTGTTGTCCTGTTTATACTTGTAGAAGACGAAAGAAATATCCCTGAGTGTGGACTGCGCGAATGTTAGTCGCGTCTGGTAAGAATAGAAAAATATATTTTTCGAACATAAAATAATTGTTTATTTGTTTCTGGACACCTTCAAATTAATGTCGGCCAAGTTAAATGGTATGTGGTTTCGGGTCTTTTGCGGAACTTTTGATCTTCTTGTGAGGATGCAAGGTATTTTACCTTCTCCGCTTCTAGATTGGGCGTTTATATAAACTTCTCATATTCCAGGTGTTTATATATTCTATTCAACTAAGTTAACGTCTTTGTTTTGTTGCTGCCAATATCTTTTGAGGCCGGATTATGCATTATGCACCTTCTAGTTCGACCCGCGACATGCCTAGGCATTTTGACGTTCTGAGATGAGTACAAAGAAATACCAATTTGTTAGGTTAGACCAGTATATATTGGAGTCACCACATATTAACTCTTCTTAATCAAAGGTTTCTAATGGACATTAAATTCGAGTCAAACATCTTATATTTCCTGGCGTGAAACACATACTGCAATAGCATAATAGATAAATTGTATGAGCATCCATAAATAACACTGTTCAACAAAAATACTTTTTCGAAATGGTATTAAGACAGCAAACGTCCATTTTAGCTAATTTGAGGGCGCTGAATCTGAAAACGACCTTACTTTTTCTTGGTTACCTACCGTTTTTGCTGTACGGAATTTTCTAATTTTTTTTTTATTTCATTTTCTTATGAATACAAATGATATTAATCGATGGCAATGTTTCTAAAAGTAAAATCGTAGAAACCGTTCGATTTATATTTAAACCAACAAATATTGATCAGCTTATTGAGAATACTATTTTTCAGTAACAATTAGACCATGAGTCTTTAAAAACAACACGATTGAATATATCAAGACCAACAAGTATTTTCATCAAATCATTTAATAGACTGGCAGCAGAAATATGTTCTTCGTGACATAAGAATTATGGCAAAAATTTCTCTTTCTTGATTGCCTGTCATGTTCAATGTTATTTATGTTCCTTTTCATACTCCAGCAGTTATCAGCCATCATTCGTCTCTCCCACCGTCCCTGATATTTCTTCCATTTTTTTGATTTCCTGATGAAATCGTTTTCCTTGATCACTATCACATCACTACAATTATCCGGAAATTTATCTAGATCACTATGTAAAAAATTAACCTTAATATTCATATTAGTGGATAACTGATAGCGTATTACTGATAAAGTTTATCAGTTAATTTGAATTTTGGCTATAAAGTGGAAAAATTCGGTACTTCTATTTTTAAATTTTTGCCTTAAAAACATTTTTTCTCATAAAAATAGTTTATTTTAGGTGGATGACATAAATTACTCGGCCCACCTGAAAATTGATGGGTTTCTACGACCTTTATTAACTAAATGTTGCGATCAACCAAGATCATAAATTGATCTTTTTTCCCAAAATGAACAATTACAGTATAGCAAAAACGGTATCTAACCCTGCAAATCTAAGGTCATTTTGGGAATCAGCACCATCAAATTAGATAAAAAACGTATTTTCTTTATTGGCACAAAAAATCATTTTGACAAGTGAATTCATTCTCATTGCGAAAGCAGTGCAGATGACATAAATAGAAACAAATATTAATAATTTACTTTATTCGGACAATCATCCTCATCTTTATTGTCATATTGGCCGTTGTAAATTCCGGTCTTCTTCAGGTGATATACGTTTGAATTTCGTACTGAAATATCAATAAACATTAAAATAGAGTTTTTACTTTCAGAGTTTTCTTTCCCAACCAAAAACTCTTCTCTAAAGTTTGGTATTAACAAAGCTATTATCTTGGAAAAAGCATTAACCTATCCTAACCTATCTCCTCCCTTACTACACACACCCCGTTAGTTAGACGTGTAATACAGCCTAGAGTAAGTTTTAATCTGAATTACTCCACTGGCTTTCTCATGACAACATATTGCTGTTGGGACCCTATATAAGGGTTCTATTTTTATTTTCCTCCATAACAGTCCAGTTTTTGCGAATTAAAGACAATGTTTTAAAAACATTGAACAGATTCTTGCGAATTTAGGTTCTCCAAGAGTGCTTATCCTTTGTAGCTATTAAATTTTGTCACATATCCCTCACAATCTTTCCTGTCTTCCATTTACAGGCACTTATTTGGAGTTATTTACGGCTTTTCTATCCGTCTTGCCTATGGCACCTCGACGTGGAATAATGGTTGTCAATCTTGTCTCACTAGAACCTGTTACAACTGAATAGTGAATTCGATCCTCGCTGGGTACGCCATACTTTCGGTCATGTTCTACATCTAAGCGGTGCTTAGTAAATCACCTATCCGTCTTGACTTAAACATGTTCTGTGAGAATTAAGTTCTCTAAACCGTTTTTCTGAAAGCATTTCAGTTAAATCTTTTTTATTTTCTTTCAAGTTTCTTCGATACTCGATTGTCCAGTCCATGGCATACTTCACATACTTCCGTTGAAAGACAATCCTATTGATTCAAGTCTTGCTGATGGGGTCGTTCTGCATCCTTTGCCATAGAGAAAGACCGATATTACATCTCACTTCAGAATGGTTTCTAACAATTTCTCAGTTTCGCATTACTTTGTATAGCTATTAGGATGAATCTTCCCCTATTTCAGTGCAACATATGTTATACTCAAATATTTCTTAGATCTGAAAATTTTCATTCATGCTTTTGAGGAACTCTAATTCATAGGTAACATCTTGGACTCTTCTTCCTACTGACATCACCACTTCTGTTGCAAGCAATGCTTCTGAGTATTTATTATTCAGCGTGCCCACGTCGCCACCGAATGCGACAATGTCGAGGTTTAAAGTGGCTTATGGCAATACGGTGATAAAATTGACCAAACCATCTCAGTGCTTTGTTTTTTAGGAAGGCCTCAGGTAATAAATTCAGACCATCCCCATTACTAGACAGTGCGGACTTCCGATTATAGCTTATTAGATTAGATTAGATTAATGTAGGGGAAATTAGTGGAATATTTGGGAATAATAGGCAGGAAAATAGTTAGGATTAGGTCATTCAACAAAGAATATGGCCAACGGCTCACCTTAGATAAGGCTAAGGAGGTGAAGATACTACAGAATCGTTTGCACCGGGTGGTGGCTAGGAGCATCTTATATAGATAGGCCTAAAGCCAGGTAATGAGGCATAAGCTAACTAGGATGTCTAATGAAGCTGTAAACATAAACGTAGAATTGCGTAAGGAGGAAATACGACCAGGTTGTGATTGTTTCATTCGTTATGTCGACATCCCTGGTGAATCCAGCCTGCAGTCGAACACCGACGTGCGATCCGTTTCGGCAGAATTTCCAGAATAGATGTGTCGAAGAGCCTGCTCTATGAGCAAGAGTTTCGCAGCTATTTAACTGACTTTATTCGATTAGTGTCGATTGAAGCGGCAAGCTGTGGCGGTGAGTTCACAGAAGGCGAAATCCGCGAGGCATTGAAAAGTGTCAGCAGTGGCAATTGCACTCGTGACTGTCGCACATGAATTTGAATCAGTCCAAGGCATTCGAAATGGACGGCCATCAGTACTGGTTGTTGTCTAACATATTCTTAGAGTATGATTCAGGCCTGAGAAAAAACTGATCGGAGTTACAGGCAAAAGTAGGAGCGGCAGTCCTTGAAGGGTTGGACTGAGGTGTGCTGCATGTACATCATTCCCCTTATCCTCTACCGAATGTCTGCCCTACCTGCAAGTATCGTTGGAAGGCGCTCGAACGCTTGCTCTCCCTCTGGGAGAGCACAAGTGAATCGTTTGCAGAGATGCCTGTTCAACATCTCATGGAGGGGCTGTTCTCATGGAGGGGCTGGAAATGCCACACTTCGTGAGTCACTGGCACTCGTCGAGGTTGGTTTTATTAAGCTGTGGGTTGAGAGAAGACCCACTGTGGGTGAGGAGTGTTAGGCACGGCTTCACTTGTTTTACTTTAAATCATTTCTGTTCCGCGGAAACTCTGGAATCATTCGGGTTTCCTCAATGAGTGTCGTCAGGCACTGCGTGTGTCTTCTCATTCCAGTAACCTATCACTTGAGAACATTGTTTCGAGGGATTAGTGGACGGGGTCGTGTCAAACCGGTAGTGTGTGCGGCCGGTGTCAAACCGGTAGTGTGTGCAGACTACCTCGGCCACCCTGAATTTTCGCTTGCTTGGCAGTTGATTCGTAAAAAACACAAAAGCAGATGAACAACACGGGTTAAACATTAGGAAGTATGTGCAAGTACAAATCCTAAAAAAAAAAATTAAAAAGCAATTGAGTTCTGGTTCAGATTTAACAATCATAAATCTACACACTTGGAAAAAGTTGGAAAAACTAACTTTGTTAGAACTAATAAAATGGACAGGTTTCTTGACAGAGGAGAAAATCAAGTTTACGGAAGAACTTATCCCGAATGTAACATTTCAAAAAACATTTGTATTAAAAAATACAGAAAATTTATTTGGCACCGACTGAATGAAGAAATTGTAGGACATGCAAATTAATTCATTTTGTGTAAAACTAGAAAACCTGACCACAGGAGCAAATAATTTAATAAAAAATTTAAAAACTTTACCGGAAGTTTTTTCTGAGGCCTTGGTCAGTGTAACTAGATGACGGCAAAATCTGAGTTAAAATATGACATTCAGCCAGTGTTTAAGAAAAAATGTAATGTGCCTTTTGCCTCTTTACCAAAAATAAATGAACTCGACAGACTAGAATGAACCGGGGTTTTATCGAAAATTATGTACAGTAAATGGGCTTCACCGGCCGTCTATATAAAGAAAAAGTCAAACGAGACACAGGTCTGCACCGATTTCTCGACGTAATGCGGCATTAAAAGAATATCATGATCCTTTATCTTCGCCGTTTAAGAGAAATGTCGGACTTTACCCATATGACACATGAACTCGTCCAATCTTTGTAGAAGCAGTGTAAGACTAGCGGGGAGAGAGTGACAGCGGAATCTATTCCAGCATAACTCTGACGGCCGCGCTAATAATCGCTCATTGGTATATGTTTGTACTACTGTTTTTGTAATATGTATGTTTAATACTATTCTGTCTTTGTGTCTTTATTTCTGGTCCAAACAGAACCACAATAACTTGGTGAAGAGGTCACAGTATCTTAATGTAATTACACCTGTCGGTTCAGTTTATATTTTCTGCCTTTGATGTTGATCACACTTCTGTCGGTTCTGCTTTTGATGTGAAATATTGCACTTTGGAGATCATCTCAGGATAAAGACTAGAACTGATAGAAAGCGTTTGCTTTCAGCAAATTTTAGTGAAAGGTGGGCTCAAGTTGCGAAACTGTTTCGCGTGAATCGGGAAAATATTTATTTCTCTTTTTAGTCCCTTAAAATCATTTGTTAAGTTAGTCGCTTTTTGGTGTCGTTCCCCACCTGGTCCCAGTGTTTTTCTTTTGTTATGCTTTTTGTCAAGATCCTCAATTTCCTCAGTTTGTTTTATCTTCGGTTTATATATTGACTTAAACAGTTTTAAATATTTTCCTGTTCTCAAATTTATTTATTCCTCTCCTGTCATTAGTGAGAAAGCTTCTTGGTTTTGCTTATCGGCAGAATATAGTGACTGCTTATATTTTTGTAGATTGGGGGGGGTGTCAGGCTGACATAATTTTATTTAAGTTTGAATATTTTTTCATTTTATTTTTTTTATTGGGTTCATCCACTTCCCCTTCATTTCCTGATTGTTTTTTTTTTATATATTCTTAAAACAGAACAATACATTGTACATTGATGAAATTTTAAAACCTCATAGCTGTTTTGTAGGAGCGCAGAGAATATGTGGTATTGTGATCTATGTTGAATCGAATTGAGAAGAATGGGTTCTTATAGTTATTGGGGAATGGATTGTGAGTCAAATTACCAGTTTTTTCCACCCAATTTTCCCAGTTTGTTTTATCCTCACTTTATATAACAGTTTTAAATATTTCCCCGTTCCCAAATTGATTTATTCCTCTCCTGTCACTAGTGCGAGAGCTTCTTGGTTCTGTTTATTGGTAGAATACAGCGGTCGCTCATATTTTTGTGGGTTGGGCGGGCCAGATGGAAATGTATGAATTTAATCGTAAAGGATAGTGAAGATTTCACTACGTTCGCGTCAGTCGTGAACAAGCATTGCGACGATTGCTTGGTTTTTTTTTACGTGCTTATTTTTATACTGTTGCTGTTCAAATTATACTAGATAATAGCAGAAATATTGATTTTGGCCTGCTTAGATTCAATAAGATTCTAAAAAGGAAAAGATTTCATCCACCGTTTGGTTAAGGCTTACACATGCTCGGGAAGCTTTGAAATGTGGTACCTCTGTATATATCTATCCAGATCAAAAGACAGATTGCTGACTGATATTAATCTTATTCACTTTGGGGAAAACAGAAGATGCACTAAAAAAAAACATCATTCAACTGGGTGAATAAATCATGAATTAGTGTTACTTTCTCACCCAACTGATTCATCTGCAGTTAAAGCAGATGTTCTTTTTGACTAACGAAAAAACTTAAACTAAGCAAATTATGAAAGTTAATTGAAGACAGATTGACCAAGGAGCCACTCTGGTTTAGAACCCATCCGACTTACGAAGAAAAAAAAATAACTATCATATTTTAGACGAATAGAAAAGGCATGTAAAATAACAAAGAAAAATTCTTAAAGAATAATTTCGTTCAAATTAAGTTTTACGTTGAAACTCATGAAAAGAGTCATTTTAAAAACAGTGAAAGATTGAAAGAGTACTGACTATAGTCGAGTGATGGTGGTATAATGATTTTGACAGCATTTAAGGGAAGCAATGAAATATCATTTCATGGGAATTTCATTAAATGATTGAGGTAAATTTAATATTTACTCTATTTTGCCCAGGTTGATCATTCCTGATTCAGAAAAATTAGTAATCTGGAGAGGAAAGATTCCTAAAAATCAAAGTACGTTTTTTGGTTCTACTCATCGCTAAAATGTATTGACATCATCTCTAGAAAAAGATTTCGTGGCCGAGCGTCTGTCAGACACACGATTGTCAGCATATTTCGATGCTCTTCATGTTCATCATTAAAACAGGCACTTTATTCTCTGTCATCTGAAAATAAACAGCAATTGAATATAAGACGAGAGGCAGAAGAAGTGAGCAAAAAATGAAAAACCTGAAAAGAATCTTTCTCACAATTCTTTGGAATTATATGTTAGAAAGAACGAACGAAAAAGCCAAGGTCCTACAATCACAGAATATGAACATCGTTGTTGTCACGAATTCTCAGTCAATGAAAATTAAAGAAAAAATTAGTGAATATGAATTCAAAGCCAGGAGTATGAGGATATATACAGGTTACAATGGTGGAGACAAACGGGAATGAAAAAAGTACTGTGCGTATTAATAGATATGATGGATCCGTAGAAAAGGTACTTCTCAGTAAAACCAAAAAGTTTAAGATGGAATCTTTCATCTCTTTTTCTGGACACTCTAACCTTTAAACTGATAAAACATGCAGAGGCTTATTCACAGATTAGAAATCTGTTTCTATCTTCAGTGAACTTCTGATGCACTAAAGAAAAAGTGTGAACATCTGGCTAATATGAATAACAAAGACCTGGATTATGTTGGCCTTTTTAATGAATGTGAGCATTTCAAGCACTACATGGTTCTTGATGAAAATTGTGATACTCTCCCTGCACTGTACAGAAAAATAATTTCATACAATTTGAAATCTGTATTCACGAATGCAGAGATTTCACTCAGAGTATTCGTGGGCATGATGGTGAGCTACTGTTCTGAAGAACGTTCTTTTTGAAGACTTAAACTTATAAAAATCTGTTTCATAGCACAATGGGAAAGCACTGCTTGAACTGACTTTCGCTTATGTGCAGGGAAAATGACATCCTATTCCTGAAAACAATTGACTTTAAGCCAATAATGAAGCTATTCCCCGAAAAGAATGCTGCAAATATTTGTTAAAATAAGAAATTTGAAGTAATTTCATATTTTGCTATCTAATCTGTGGGGTTTACTAAGTAATATTATGTTTTTCAAGCCTTGTTCAAATGTTTATCATGTTAATTAGTTGCTAATGTACAGCATGTGTCTAATGTTTTAACACCAATTTCGTTGAGGTGCCAATAAAATAAATATAGGTTTAATATTATCGACCATTTACTTTTTCCTGTGAGTAGTAGTTGTAGGGCCTCTAGCACACTGGTTTGCCCGGGGTACCATAATGCTGTTAAGACAAAAGATGCAATAGATTTGATCTCATAATGAAGTGAAGCGGGGTACCTGATGCAAAAGACAACTAGCACAAACAACAGAAAAAAAAGTAAATGTTAGAAAAAGTTTGAGAGAAAATTGATAAATAAACTGACGTTTCAAAGAAGAAAAGTGCGTTTTTGGTTAATTACATAATTGAATCAAAAGGAAAAAGAAAACTGCAGAGATCAGAACTTTTTAAGAAAAGTGGGAATATTTGTAATTTGTGACAGCAATAAATAGTGTTGCCAACTGTTCCACAAAATATAGGATTGTTTCGCATTTCAAGAATTGATGATTCTTCTACAAAATTACGTGAAAGTTTTACTTTTTAAAAAACTGTACTTAATAAGCACGAACGGCTGGAATACGTTCAAAATTTGAACTGTCTGCCTGCTCACCGCTCGCTCTCTCACACAAACCACTCTCTCTTTTATATTTCCAATCGTTCAAACAGATTTAATTTAGCTTTTGTTGGTCTGTCGACCCATCTTTGAGAACTTGTGCCCACGAACCCCTTGTCTGGGAAATTGTCCACACGGTTAGCGGCCTTATGAACTTTTCCCTCAACTAATAAAAGCTCATTTGTCTCCTTGAGTTTGAAACCCTTGCTTCAAACATTCTGTGGCAAATATTTGCAACATAGGCTCGGCTTTGATGTTGTCAAACCAGCCCAATTTGAATTGAAAACGGGCGCGGTTTGATTGGATAGTGATTTTTGAGTCTTTACCCAATTAGGGTAAAAATGATACGACCCCTAAGGACTTGGATTTTGATTCGGTTAGAGCTCCTTGTTCGCTATATAAGAATGAAAGTTGTTGCTGCTAAGTCAGAAAAGATATAGATCACACCCGAACGAGAAATCTATAATCTGGAACAAGACGAGATGACTCGGGCGAGAAACCTGTGACCTAGAATGACTAAATACTGATGCTGCCAAACAGAATAGATTCAACCACCCGGGTAAGAAAAGCTATGACATGGGAGGATAAATCTGCTTTACTATTAATACTGTTATTTTGCAGAAGAAATAAAAGGAAGATGAATGAAGAACCCCCTAAAAACATCGGGAAATCATCTTTACGAATAACGTCTTTTTTAAGCTGTGAATGTTTATCTCATTCGAATGTCTTTTCTAAACTTATGAGAATTTATCTCATATTTAAAAACGCTCTTGCAAAACCCTGAATGTCCTTATCACGTTCGATTTTCAACTTTTGAAATTTTGACATTTTGCATTATGAAATTGTGGCGAATTAACTCGTAGATTCAAGACGGCCAGAGTAGCGTAGCCTATAAGTGCGAGCAAATTGCTAAGGATGCAGACTCTCCGAGTACCGACGCTGGAATGAAGCGCATAAGTCAGATCTAGGCTGGCAGCGCGCCTAATATGCAAATTCTCTGGCTCGGTGAGAACGTATAAAAAAGGCGAGTTCTTGTTGAGTCGACAGAACTCAGTGCGTTAAGCGTAATTCTCGGCATGGCGTACCAAACCAGAATTTGTTACGAGCGTGTTTCTAGTGTTTGTGCTACTGACTTACATCTTTTTACTGCTACAGAAATGTTCGAATCAAGTAATCTGTTGCTAAGTAATTGATTCATATGAACTGTTGCTTTAAACAAAAGTTGTTAAATTTCCTTTGTTTTTAAGGAAAAAAATTGTTTTTCATAAACAGTTGTTTTCTAAAAGAAAACAGATTTCTATTGCAAAGAGCTGTTAATCTGTATTTATATATCGCAAAAAACATTTATCATATTTGTTTCTTTATAAACTTTACTTTGAGTCTTATCTTTTTTTGCTAGCATCTTTAAAAGAACATTGTAAAAGGAAGGATAAGAGAATTAAAATCCTCCTCCCAACCTTCTCTTTTCCTATTTTTTTCTTTTTATTTCTTTTTACTAAATAAAGACATGTTTGAAAATCGAAGTTTAATGCCATTTTGGAGTATGAATCATTTTTTAACGAACATTTTTTAAATTTTAGCAACTGTCAAGTTATTTTTGTATGGAAGTTCAAAAAGGAAATAATTTTGAATTACCGTCTTTGATTACACTTCCCTATTGGAAGATTAATATGATGAATGATAATTCAATCGCTCTTAAATACAGAGTAATAATGAAAAAAAAATCATTTGGTGCAAATAAATCTTTTATGACATCAAACAGGTAAAAAATAATCAAAAACTAAAACCAATGAATTAAACTGGAAATCATTTCACTATTTTTTAATTAATTTCCATTTTAATTTTCTGATGTAGTATAAAGAACAAAATTATTCATTTTATTAAGTTTCATAAAACCATATAGAATAAAAACTATATTCTTAAGCTATTACTTATATAAGGTTAAATATAATTATTTTTAAATATAACTACCAGTTTTTTTTTATTATTATTCCGCTGTAGGTATTCTATACTTCTTTGTTTTTAATTTTCGCGCGCATTTGAAAGCAGGAAAGAATGTGGAAAATTAATGTTGCTGATATGTTACATACAGGCTACCGTGCATAAATAAACGTTATTTTCATTATGTTTTAGGCAAAAAGTAAGCATGAATGTTACAAAATCAGTTAATTTACTTTGAAACACATATGTAAGACAAATATTGGATTTTTAAAAGATTTTTAAATTTTTTGCTTGCATTTTTCGTTTCAGTGGCGTCTCGATGAGTCAATGAGTGACGAGTAAACGGGCTGATATTTTAAGAATTCCTAAAATTTTTCTTTACATACGGAATTTTATGTCTCTTTTAATACGGATTAGCTGTAGGCTGTCTTTCAAATAAAGCCAAAATTTAACTTCAAGGTTCGTTTTTCGGTTCTTTTTTATGAAATTCGTGGTGGTAACTAGTACATACCCTTTTGGATTAATGTGTCTGTCTGAACTTTGACAAGTAAGATTTTCTCGATAACAGCTGTGCGTTTGTTTCCGGATATATGTCCGATGTTAGGCACATTTATATAGCTGTCAGCAAAACAATGTAAAATTTACCCAGTTTACGGAAACATTTTGTAAAGAATTTGCCATTTTTTTTATAACTTTAGAGAACCTGCTGCAATGTTGACTAGAAAACTTGTATGTTAATTAATGCACTCTTTAAGAGAAT
>JBBBDQ010000369.1:1395000-1470000 GCA_037127315.1 Ascarosepion bandense
TACTTTGATCACAACAACTTTTTTTATATGTAATCGTTTCACCCCAAGCAAGGCAGTACTGCCAAGTGTTCGCAGGAGGTTACAATGAGAGAAAAGAAGAAGAACAAAGTAGAGGGGATATTGAAGAAAGATAAGGGGAAGTTGGGAATGAAAATAGAAGATGGCCATGGACATCGCATTTAAACATTTCGAAATTGTAGTTATCAGGGAAGCAAGTATACGGAAGAGAGTTCCACGGCCTGAAAGTGCAAGAAAAAGAACTGTTAGAGTAAAAGTGACGGTTAAATTTTATTTTTGACGATAAAAGGGTGGGACCTAGTTGCCAATCTAGTAAAACATGTAAATTCATGTGGTCGGGGCCCCAGGGAAAGAAGCTCATCAGAGCAGAAGCCGTGAAAATATTTGTAGAAAAGACAGAGGGAATCACCATCTTGTCGGTGAGAAAGTGACTGAAGTCGAGCTGCCAAATTGGGATCGATTATATCGCAGATCCTCCTTTAGATTTTGCAAAGAACCCCAAGAGGACTAGCAGGAGCGCCCGACCAGATTTGGCAGCTCTATTCAATGCACGGGCTAATGGTAGATTTATGAATGTTCAAGGCTGATTCTGACGAGAAAATCATCCTGGCCCGACACAGTGACCCGACCTTCTTATCTACAACGCTCTTTCAAAAATCTAGGTTGCTGAATATATTACATCGAATATCTGTCTAAATTTTATTGGTACAGAATTAAAAACAGTTAACAGCCCACATGTAGACACAAAAAGAGAGAAATAGACAGCACGTATCTGCAGGTATCAACATCTTTTGGAAATATTCCTATATAAGTGACTATATGCCTACATATACAGCAGCTTTCATGTTCCACAAATGCACATCCCATCTCAGTAGATCCGAAAATAAGCCGATTACCTATATTTTAGAACAGTAAGACTCTACTAAATGGGCCTACCTACCAATAATTACCTATTTCCGAACCAAGAAAGTTCTGGGTATGTCGACAATCTAAATCCGGTAGCAAGGCATCTGATCGGAAGATTGAAGTTTTTGAGGAGCGTGAAAACGCCTTTAAATCGCTGTTGTTCTCAGGTCCTCCCTTCACCTGGGTCGTAGACATGGTTAGGGTCCCAGTTATGATTACACAGTGAACTTTCAAAAAGAAAAAACAATATGAATGTATAAAAATACATTTTATAGTAAACATACTAGCAATAGATTTTTATATAAAAAACAGCAACAATACTTTTTATAATAAAATTAGCAACAGTATATTTTTAAAGCAACAAGACTAGCGATACAGTTTATCTGTACTTAAAGATATACAATTACGTTCGAAATATTTAGTTTAAGCTATAAAAATTTTCAAATTATTTATATTTCGATATTAAATAACCCATAGAGGTTGATATACTGCTCAACAAAATCAACCAACATACCCGAACCAAGTTAATGTTTATAGACAAAAAAAAACAAAAAAACAAAAAAACAAAAAAAAACAAAACAAAACAAGGAACGTCTGATACTTACTTATCCTCAAATAAAGTAAATTCTGGCCGACTCAACCAATATTTATCTCTTCCTTAACCAATTAAATGCTGACAGCTCAATAAATATTAACGACTAATAATTACATATTCCCGAATCAGTTAAATACTTATAGTTTCAAATGCCGATCTTCTTCACAAGTTGAAAAGTTATGGTGTCTCCGGGCGCATTTTTCATCTGATCCAATCTTATCAAATTGTGAAATGAGAGTTGTCCTGAATAGTCACTCTTCTAGATCCCTTTGTAGTGATGCAGGCGTATTACAGGCCTCTATCCTTGATCCTACTCCATTTTTAATTTTCATCATGACCTTTCGGATGACATCAGCTCTCAACTTGGCATCTATGCTGACGAGACAACCAATTAATCCTGCCTGAATAGTAAGGCTAATCATTTCAATAAGGACAATATGGCGGCTGATCTCACAAACGACCCACTGTTGCTTAGTGGTGCAAAGAATGGCTTAAACAGCTCTCTGTTAATCATCTGAGAGATCACTTTCTGCCTTCCATCAATATGGCTAATCCAAACTTCCAGGAAAGTAACTCGTTACCTCTTCTCGTTCTCGGCTGACATGAAGTAAAAAAACTACATTGAATCCATTGATAAGTCAGATACTGATGAAGTTGGTTCAGTGTGCCGTACTAAACAATTCATCTCTCCAGAATCTATCCTTCATATCTGAGTCAGTCATTCATCCATGCTTTGAATATTGCTGCCATATTTGATTCGGTGCTCCTGCTATTTATTTAAATATTCTTGATAAAATCCAAATAAGAATCTGCAATATTATTCGTCCTGACTTGGCATCTGGTCTTCATTCACTTTCTCGCAGCCGTACAGTTGCTTCCCTGTATCTTATCTATACATACTGTCATGATAATTATTCAGATGAGCTTTTTGCTGTGATACCTATAATTAATGAATTTAACACAATGCTAGATTAGCAACAAGGTCTCATCAATTTGCAGTTGAATTGTCTACAGCTTTTCCCTCTCAAATTCATCTTCTTCCCGGTCAAATTAATCTTCCGCCCAGTCAAATTAAAAAAAAAATGATCATTCTAAATTTATTATAAAAAATAAGAAATTTACAAATCATGGGATAGTGACACACCAACTGGGAGATCCTCACCAGCAAGGCAACATTGGTAGTACCGCACCACATGGTTGTACCACGCGAGGAATTTGGACATGGTAACACCATCGGAATCACATCATCAGTTGAACTTTCGATATACCTCAGTTTGTGCTCCACCTTCGACATCCATTCAAGTGTTTGCTGCTTTATCTGTTCGAATCTTGACGCATAGTGCCTTTTTATATGCGCCTTTACGGATAACCACAATAGCTAAATAGGGTTGAGCACGCAACCATAGGGAGTCAAGCGTAGTATAACAACCTCGTCAGTTTTGGCAGCAGCTCCAATGTACTGCTCGGCTTGAGAATGGCGCATTATCAATAATCACAACAGTGTTTTCTATAATGATGCCATGCTCGTCTCTGACTCTACGTAGTGCCGCCAACAACCATTCTTCGTATCCTTCCTTACCGACCTCCTCCTCCTCTTGTTTCAGGCCACCAAACTTGTCTGACTCGTCAAACTCAGAATGTGGATGTTTAATCACTTCGACGATGGAAGCGGAAGCACTGCTCTAAAACCCCTGGGTGCACGAACTAGAGAACGTCTGCAAAATAATTTCAGATTGCTCTCGTCCTAAAAAAGCAATTTTTTCCTGGCTTCTTGTAGTCCCAACATCTTTTCACATAAATCCTCCGTTTCTCTTTGTTCTGGTCACTGTTCATCGTATCTGGCTGGTTGATAGCCTTCTTGACAGTAATTAGTTTTGAGGCAAAGTGTCTGTCAATGGTACTTGTACCCACATTGAGATTGAACTTGTTCATCAGATTTTGCTTAGGTGATTTTAAAGTGGCTGCAGGATATTCTGACAATTTTTCCAGTAAATACTCTTTATGTTTTGCCTAGACTTTCCTGTATCCACCTCTAAGCTTTAGTGACCCATATTCACTGCGAATAAGTCCTCTTGGGGTCTTCTCATTCATCACATTGTTCTTCGCTACATCTTTCCAGTCACCACCATCCCTGGCAGCCACCCTCACTCTTTCTTTATCAGCGGTATCAATTTCCATGTACTTTCCCCTCCTGACGCCATTTTTAGGTCCTTTCTTACTGATATGTAGATCAGTACTATTGGATGCATCAGAATGTTCAGATGAGGAACCGACATATGACATCTTACTTAAAATTTTACAAGTAAATGCGTTGTTAATACTGTTTAATATGAATTTAACATTCAAAATCAGCAAAGTTATAAATAAGTAGTTAATGTAATCATGCGACTGGGTAAAAGATTAATATGAATGGTCAGAAGATTAATTTGAATGGGCAAAAGATTAATTTGAGAGGGAAAAGTTTAAGATGTAGCCGTAAGTTCTATACGAACATTTCTTCTCGCACTTTTCGCTTTTGGAAATGTTTTACGGTCAACTTTGATCTTTAAAAGTTTAAATTCAATGTCAATGTCAATCTACTGTCTGCCTCTATTATTCCCGCTCTTTCGTAATGTTTTATGTTTTCTAATTTCAATCAATAACCCCTTGTGCTTTAGTGGCTTTACTGCCTTGTTTAGGGTGAATTTGATTAAAATGAAAAAGAAAACAATTGATTTCGTGATTAAAGAAGCCAACAAAGGCCGACTATATGCAAAATAAAACAATCAGCATAAAACGTACATGAATTTTTGAAATCCCAAAGGAAGTGGAATACATTTTTGATTATCGTTTTATAAATTTTGGAATCTCTTTCTACTTTTTGATTAAATTGAGAAAAAGAAATTCCCTGTATTGAGTGAGTAATTTCAAGTCAAGAAATATGTATTGGTTGTTAAACATATATATATATATATATATATATATATATATATATATATATATATATATATATATATATATTATGATCTCATTGCGATTGAACTCTCTAGAGAAGAAAATTTAAATAAAAATAGTTACCACTTCTGCGATTTATGCATAACTCTTCAGCAATGAAGAATTCTTTCGGTAACTGGCGTGTGTATATAACACGCTAAATTTTCTCTTCTCTGATTCCATGAGCCTATGGTTTAGGGGTTAGCGATTGACATCAAATCGGTCAAGCAAGTGGGTGTCTAATCACACTGATGAGCTATGATACAGCGAAACAGGCTTGTATGTGGATGACGAATATATATATATATATATATATATATATATATATATATAGATAGATAGATAGATAGATAGATAATGAAAAATGAGAATTATATGAAAAATGGGAACGAGACAGCCATACAAGCAGATAGATAGATAGATAGATAGATAGATAGATAGATAGATAGATAGATAGATAGATAATGAAAAATGAGAATTATATGAAAAATGGGAACGAGGCAGCCATACAAGCAGATAGATAGATAGATAGATAGATAGATAGATAGATAGATAGATAGATAGATAGATAATGAAAAATGAGAATTATATGAAAAATGGAAACGAGACAGCCAGACAAGCAGATAGATAGATAGATAGATAGATAGATAGATAGATAGATAGATAGATATGAACAGTGAGTGACATAGATGTGCAGAGACTGAGATACTAACAAAATCGGATGTAACTAGAACGGGATAGATACAATTTGGTATGGGAAAAGACGAATGAGTGCTTAGTAGAAAGTGAAGTGTAAATAAATAAAAATCAATTGCTGGATATGTCACAATCATTGCTGTAGAAGCACGTATATATGCTCACTGAGAGTATTTCGAATAACTGGATGAGAAAACAGGAGCAGATAATGGCAAAGAGTTAATTCTGATCGAATTTTTCTCTCAGAATCGATTTCTAAAAAGGGTTGACGCCATCTTAGCTTTGTATCTTGGTAAAAATCGCGCCGATGAAAATATCCTGACAGTTTTTCTCGTTTAAAATCGATATTTGAAAAAGCGAGATTTTGAAACAAAAAGTTCAAAATCGAATTTAATGCAACTCTGGACCTCTTTCCAATGTGAGTCACATTTGTCTCGCAAAAAAAAAAAAAGAAAGGAAAAAGATAAAAACATTACAGAATTTTTAATTGACAAAATCTTTCTGCGTTTAAATATTGCAATTTTGTCCAAACTTCGTTCATACATATGAATTAAGTGCATTCATATTTTTGTATAATATGTTAATCAGGTGAACCGTCCAAATTAATCCATGTTGAAATCAAAAAATCTCCACCTGTACAAATATGTCTTGGGTAAATCAGTACTGTGAATGGAACGAGTCTTAATACTTTGTAAGTGCGTATTGATACGTACAAAGTGATTCGACTTCGAAAGTAGTGCGGAATAATAAAAATTAGTATTAAGGAACCAGTGTCTGCATTAACGGGTGGGAAACTGAATTCGTTAATCGTAGTGCGGACCCCAAGGAGAATTGGTATTGCGTTTAGTCATAACTCTTTACGGTCTGTTATGTCCGTTTTAATTGTTAAGCCATTGGAGATTATAAGTAGGTATTTACTCTTCTCCCCCACTTGAGAGAGATGTGACACAGGGTCTTTTTTAACGTGGGGAACCTGAGCGCGTACCAGGTACTGGTCAAAATATTACCTATCCACCGCAGTGGATAGGTTCAAAACCGGTCTAAACTGGTCTTAAAACTGGTCTTAATTTGGTCATTCCCGACCCCAGCCCGAAGGCCGGGGCCAGGTAAGTAGATTATAAGTAGGTGACACATTTAAGTGGATTTTAGAAATATATTTATTTTATTTCATTTATTATTATTATTACAAATCCATTAATTCATTCGACATACACACATACGCGCACACACGCACACACACAAAGTTGTGATGAATAAATTGTCGTCTAAATTACGCAAAAATGAAAATAATACTGGCATCTCATTTAAACAGATATATTTACCGAAATTGCACAAAAAGGCTCTATTCTAGGTTCTACGCTTTTCCTGATCTTCACTAACGGATATCCCCAATGTAAAAAGATCCCAAGTAGGCATATACCATGACGACATCTCCGTTTACTCTCGCCTCGATCAAAAATCTGCCGAGGCTGATAAAGCGAACCTCGCTGCTGAGTTGAAAAGGACCTATAATCTGTAAAAAAATGGCTCGTGAATTTTAACGCTTCCAAAACGAAGCTGCTATCTATTAACCATCACAGACAATCACTGCTATCCCCCCATTAGCATAGATCAGGCTAGTCTCCCTGAAAACAAAACACTGCGCCTTCTCGGGTTAACTCTCACAAAGGGGCAGTGATCTCCCTTTTCCCTCCATATATTTTTCTATCTCTCTTCGTGTAACGGCTTTTTAATTTGCCTGCATCATCTTAAGGGCTTGTTTCTCTTTTATATTCCTTACTATAGTTTGATGGGATGGTATACACGCAGTTCTTAGCCATTTTTTTTCTCATTGAGAAATCTTATTCGGAAGAGGTGCCTGCGAAGCGTTGAATCATTTTTAAAGGTCGCCTGGTGTTATATGAACCACTTATCTTTTATATTTTTTCCGATAATTCATTTATATAGGCTGGCCGACTAAAGCTGTTTCTGAGTTTTTTTTTATACCCTTCTACCCCAGTATTTTAGCGCTACCCGTCATGCAGCCAGGGTAATTATTACGTTGTAGGTTGGTGCCTATACTGACCATTTTTTTTTGTTCATATGTCTCTGGATCACCACTTATGAATTTTGCTCGATGTTTCAGGCAGTGAATGGTTTTTTCTTTACATTGTGTGGTGAAAGTTGAAGTTGAGGCATTGTCCGGTGGATGCTAGCGGTATACGGAATCTTGAAACTCATGCACTGTTTGGGATATTACTACATCCAGGAATGCTAGTTTATGGTTATTTTCTCTCTCCTTCGTTAACTGTATCATATAAATGGAACACTTCGAAGAGATGACTTTAGAATCCACATAACCAACTCTGGCCACAAAAGAAGAACCAGCTACTGCGTCATGTGAACTTAATAAGATCATTGATACATCTGTTCTTTACTGCCACCCTCCAAAAGAAACCCATTGGTGTTAGGTTAGATGAACGTGGTTGCTACTTCTTATACTGTATCAGGGAAGGAGAGTCAAGGGAAAGCAACGGATAACATATTTGAAGGACCTAATCAGGTGGATGATGGAACGAGGGTTGCATGATGTAACAGGAGAAGGTGTGCTAAGAGCCACCATGGATAGGGAGACGTGGAAAGCCATGATCGCCTACGTTCTGAAGGGACAGGACACATAGAAGAAGAAGTTAGTACCTCAATGAATGTCCGTTTGAGAATACCAGGTGCTGTATGGTGCCCATGTTGCAATGGATGACAACTCGGAATTGTAGATCGGAGAGCCGTGTTCTCATTCCATTCGAGCTTGTTATGTTCCTTTTCGCTCAAATGCACTAGGAAAAGTATTAATCCACCTCTACTCCCCCAGCTATTGGTTAATGAGTAAAACTTGTATTAGTAAATCATTATTATTTCTAAAACTTCTTTTAATCAGAAAATATTTTCTGCTTTTAAATAACTGACAAAAGGTTGATCAGCCGTAAAACAAATCTATCAAAAAATTCTGTAAATATTAAATTTAAATATAAGCATATATATATATATATATATATATATATATATATATATATATATATATATGGCGTATTTGAGCAACAATCTTTCTTTTATGCAGGTTTTATTAAAAGTGATAAATAAGCTATTATGGTTAAATTTTTGTATAATTTTTTTTATGTGATCTTATAATTTTCTTTTTCAAAACATAAATTTATATAATTTATAAATTACATAAACATTATCTAAATGTTTTGTTTTTCATAACGCTTTCAATTATACTTTTAGCCATTATCAATATATATATATATATATATATATAACCTGGGGACGTATATTTTCCTCACAAGCTTTCTCAATTATTCAGGCCGGTAGATATAGATATATATGCGGGAAAATATGGTATTGTTTGAAACCGTTCCAGCTGACTTCTTTGGACGTTTCCTAACCCAGAATGAGCGTTTGGTTCATCCCTTTGAGCCGGTGATGGTCTATGCAGTGGAAATATCCCTCCTCACCTGTTCCAAAGAAGTTCAAGGTCGTTTCATTTGATTGAATCAGTTTTTTGAGATGGAAAATGTATTGTGTTTATTGACTCTCTTCAACAGTGCCACACCATGGTGAGTACCCTACCAACTTGCAGGGGCAGTTACGAAAAGATCACTGCTCCAACTCACATATCCTTGGTTTCAATGGCTGCTCAGTGTGGCTGTGGCTTCGAACTGGTTGATCCTCGTGCCTATTCTCCTGATATAGCGCTATATGTCTATCACCTCTTCTGTAACATGAAAAAAACCTCGTGGCTGTGGACCACTATCACAGTGATGATGGCGTCATAACTGCTGTTCATGAATTTTTTGACCAACAGGATGAAAGCTTCTTCCCTAATGAGATCCAAACACTGCAACACCGATGAAAGAAATGTGTGGAACGCAAGAGGGGAAATTATGTTGAAAGAATAAATTTCATTTGGTCACATTTCATTAGAGTATCTTGGTCAGCCTTTGTATGAACTGCATCCAATCCTTGTCTATCCTCCCTATTGTAATAAAAACCTTTGTGTTTATATATATATATATATATATATATATATATATATGTGTGTGTGTGTGTGTGTGTGTGTGTGTGTGTGTGTGTGTGTGTGTGTGTGTGTGCTAGTTAATATTATTATTTTTATTTTTATTATAGCATACTGCAACACAGTAGTTATAATGTTTCAGTGTTAATACGCCATCATAACACCGAAAATTTAAAGCTATTGGGTTGCAGTATGCTATAAAATGCTATAAAAATAATAATAAAAATAATAATAATAGTTGCCATATATTTATGGTCTATTTTTGTACTGAGCACTTTTTAAAAGTAAATATCTTACTGTGGAATATCATTTTTATTGCTATATATATATATATATATATATATATATATATATCCTGTCACGTTCATGGAGAGAGAAACAACAATAGCAAGCTAGCGTCGGTTCAGTTTATTCTCTTTATTACTAGTTATGAAAGCTCTTGGTGCGAGTTCGCTCTTTAACAGTGCCTTATTATTTTATTTTTTACAATTTTTCGTTCGAGTAGTGAAGAACATATATATATATATATATATATATATATATATATATCAGCCATTTTAAAATAAGGATCGTTGCATATATATATATATATATATATATATATATATATATATATAATCTCGATAGGAGATTGAAAGTACTTGGGAACATCGAGAAATGAATAATAAAAAGTTACGGCTCATTTCTGATATTTTTCAGTTATAATACGCGGAAGATAATCCGTGAGTACGAACGGATTTCATTAAAAGCAGGCACAATGTTTGGAATTTTTTAAAATCTGACATGTCTAAAAGAAAATTTGCTGCCTAAATACACAAATATATATATGCGTATGTGTTTCGGTGCGGGTGCGTGCGTGTGTGCTTTTCTGTATGTGTGTGTGTGTGTGTGTGTGTGTGTGTGTGTGTGTGTGTGTGTGTGTGTGTGTGTGTGAAAATTGAAATGTGACTTAGTATATCTGCAAATATATCAATAAAAGGAACTGACAAGAAGGAATATATATTAATTACTTATTTGTGACAAGAACTGATTCATTTTACAAAATAACAGATTCAATGTTGACAAAAGGCCCACTACAAATTAATATATTATGACAATATGGATGAAAAATACTGTAAGGAATATGAAATACAACACATGAAATTGACTAAAGAAATCGCCAACATTACGAATGGATAAAGAAAAGCAGATTGATTAAATTGCAAAGAAACTTATGTCTAAAGGGAAGTAGAGATCTTGCAAGCAATATGAAAATGCTATCACATGTTCAAATGACATTATTTCATACTATATCTTTTTTATATCTAAGCTTCGTATAGCATCATACATTATCCGCTCAGGTGAGTATGATATCCTCTCCGAAATCGAGTTATCATTGGTAAGAAGATATCTTAATGAAATCACATTTGACAGTTGTTTTTATGCTGTCTGTTTTCAAATGATTCTGTTAGAATCTCGATAATTTCTTTCGGGGTGACATGCTTATTGGTGACCAGAGATCATAAATCATATTCACCAGTTTTCTACGTGTTAAAAATAACGTTGCAAACCTAAGTTTTCCTCTTGTTGACGAGCGGTTGAAACCAATCAGATTGGTTTCAATCTGATTGGTTTTCATTTATGTATGCACACACACACACACACACACACACACACACACACACACACACACACACACAGTGGCCTAAGAAGAGTTTTAGCAGGAGAAATAAAAAAAAACATCCAAAATTAAATCAAGTAATCACAACCCAACATAATGATTTTCTAAGCACAGTTTAGATGTGGCACAAATCTGAAAGTACGGGGCACCCAGTGAGGATCGAACTCGCTACTTAATTGCAATGATTTTAGCGAGACAAGCTTGCTAATCATTACACCTCGAGGTGCTCAATCACGACCCAACATAAATAAACAGTATTTGAAACTAGTATGGAGTCGGTCCTCCATTTGCTAGTGTTAGTGCTTGTATTTGATTTTTCATGGATTTGATCAACAATTATCTGATCCATATTTTGCCACTCCTTTAGCAATGTTTCTTTTAAGGGTTGCTACTGATGTGATTTTGATTGCATGCTCTCAAAGATTTTGGTCAAGGTGCTCTCTATTGGATTCATGTCAGAACTTTGGGCAGTGACCCATGGTAGTGAGTTGATTCCTTGTGATTCCTTCCAGGCCTTTGCTACTTTGCTTGTATGACATAACGTTCCATCTTCTTGAAAAAGGTAAACATTCTTGTCAATCTGATTGGTTTCAAATCGTCGAAGTAGTTCTTTCTCTAATATTTGACAGTATTTTGGACCATTCAACCGCTCGTCAACAAGAATCAACTCTGATTTCCTTCCAAACCAGACAGCGCCCCACACCATTACTCCAATCCCTCCATGTTTCACGGTCACCTGAAGGCATTCAGTGTTCCAAGTCTCATTCTGACGTCTCCGAACATAAACCAGTCTTGAATTCAAATATTTACAGAATTTACTTTCATCTGACGAAATTACGCACTGTCAAAATTCATCAACTTTCCCCTCGAATTCTCTCACCCATTACATACGCCTGTTCATGTTGATTTCTTTCTTGCAAACTCTTCTTTGAGAGCCTAGCTTTTTCAGAGTTTTTGTTGCCACATATGGGACATTTACATGTTATTGGCGACATCTTTGAAGCTCTGACGAGGGTTTATGATGACTTCTCTCTTCAGTGTCCTTTTCCTTCGCTCAGACACTATACTTGGTCTTCCTGGATGCTGTTTCCCATTCTTCATTAAATTTCTTGACAATATTATTAACCGTTCGATGATGAACATGGAAAAACCTAGCAATTTCCCTATTTGACTTGCCACACTGATGCCATCCTATTATTTGCCTTTGTTGAAATTCAATTTCCTTACTTCCACGAAATTTCATTGTAAAATATAAGTCAACTATCATTCATAGACGAGAGTAGCTTGATAATAACAGGGTATTGTCAGAATAAACAGAAGATACGTTAATAAAAAAGGCAAAATTGTTATTAATCAAGGGTGGCTAAAAACTTATTTAAAATTGGCACTTTTTCAATTGATGAAGTCTTTTGTTATGTTGGAAATATGTTCTGGGTCTTGTTCTGCTGCAAGATAAACAACCTCCTGATTAGTCTGGATATATCTCTCTGTAAATTGACAGACAAAATGTTTCTATAGACTTCTGAATTCATTCCGCTGAATTTATTCATGAGTTACACCATCAATAAACATGAATGAACCTGTTCCAGAAGAAGCCATGCAAGCCTCCACCATGCTTCACAAATGAGCTTGTATGCTTTGAATCATTATATATTTGGGCAAAAATATCTCTTTTATGCTGGTTTCATTAAAAATGACAGACAAGGTGTGATAGTTAAGTTTTTATGTAATTTTTCATGTGATCCTATGATTTCTCACTTTTGAGGACATAAATTGTATAAAAATTGCCCAAATGTTTTGTTTATCGAGCGCTTTCGGCTAACTTTTAGCCATTTTCGAGGATGAATGTTATTTTACGTGTAACAAAATGTAAGTGGTGTTTAATGTGGAGTAGTGGTATATATTATGTACCGAATATGGTAAGCATGTTGTTAGCGTGTTCGTAGTTGATGTTATTGAGTGTTGGGATTTGGTTTTTATTAATAAAGCCTCCATTATTTTTAATCCTTTTTTTTTTCCTTTTTTTTTTTTTCAATCTATTTTTTCTAGTCATTGTTTTTGCATGTGGATGATGCTACGGCAGATCCTTTCTTTATCGATGCCTTTTCCTTTCCATCGCTTGGTCTTATCAATCAATAAAACTTTCTTGTATAACTTTTATTACTCATCACCGTACTTTGCAAATTCCAATCTGTCCTTCCGATTCTTACTGCTGATGAGTGTTTTGTATCTTGTGGTATTGCGCCTATATTTCTACCGTCGAAGTTATCTTTGAATAGTGGATTGTGAAACCTTCACCCTTGCACAATGAATGTTGTTGGTGATGTCACTGACTGTCGTTTTGGGGTTTTCTTCACAACTCTCACAAT
This sequence comes from Ascarosepion bandense, assembly GCA_037127315.1. Taxonomy (NCBI): domain Eukaryota; kingdom Metazoa; phylum Mollusca; class Cephalopoda; order Sepiida; family Sepiidae; genus Ascarosepion; species Ascarosepion bandense. The sequence goes on from JBBBDQ010000369.1 coordinate 1,408,269, forward strand.
GTTTCTCTCATTGTGCTGTTTTTTTTTTCTTTGGCCGACTTGTTCTATGTCTGTTGCTCAGTACACTAGTAATTTCTTTCCTTTTCAGGAAATTCCGAATTTGCTATGGCCAATGTTTTTCAATGGCTTTGACTAATCCTCCTTCTTTGCTCGACTACAAAATGGCTTGCTTTTCTCCCACAGACAGCTCCCACGTCTTCACGTTGGTTTATCCTTTTTAACAAGAAATGACAGTCTTCACAGGTAAAACACAAGGTTGAAACCAAGAATAGTCATTCAGGGCTATTTAATGCCTAAATAATCAATCTAAAATGCAACAAGGACAACACCTGTCCATCAAAGGTTCGAATAGTTTTTCTCACTTGAAAATGAGGAAAGGGATTTTATACAAAAAGTGGTATGTCCTAAGTTGTTTAATACATGTAAATGTAAATAACAGGAAATAAAAAGTTGAAATTCTGAACTCTTGTCTCATTTTTTTTTTTAATCGTATCACGCCACTGATGTGCAGGGGTCTACGTAAGAGTGAAAAGATTGGAAAAGAAAAAGAAAAAACCGGAAACCACATCCTAAACAGGGAACAAGGTATGAGCCTCTTAATCTGTTCAATAGACATAGGTGGAGTGTGAACCGGGCGATAGATAGATCTATCTACTCCAATTGAAAAAAAACAAAAACAAAAACAAATTCTCTTTTCCAATCTACTCACTTTTTCGTAGCTCCCTGCACACCAGTGGCCTTACCGCCTTGCTTGGGGTGATGTGATTAAAATATATATATATATATATATAAAATGGCAAAAAATTACAATAATTTTTTTTTTAATCATATCATCCCATGCGCAGGGGGCTACGTAAGGATAAAAGGAATGGAAAAGAGAAAGCCGGAAACCACATCCTAAACAGGGAACAAGGGATGAGCCTCTTCCCCTGTTCAATAAACGTGGGTGGAGTGTGAACCGGGCGCTAGTTTAGTCTATCTACTCCAATTGAAAAACTAAAATAAAAAAAGAAAAGATTGGAAAAGAGAAAACCGGAAACCGCATCCTAAACAGGAAACAAGGGATGAGCCTCTTAACCTGTTCAATAGACGTGGGTGGAGTGTGAACCGGGCGATAGTTTAGTCTATCTACTCCAATTGGAGTAGATAGACTAAACTAATTGGAGTAGATAGACGAAGGAAAAAAGTAAAATGAATATAAATGGTAAAGAAGTAAGTATAAATTGTAGGAAGAAAAAAGCAATAAAAAAAAAGAAATAATCATGCAAGCACATCCAAGCAAGAGGGCGTATCGGCGCCCGCTGCAAACGCACATAAGCACACATACACTATGAAAAAACACTTGCACCAATGCAAAGAAGCGTAAACACTCAACTGCTGATACCTCTGATGAGTGGACGGACGAGTTTGTCTACGAAACACTGGAGTCGAAATACTGAAGTGAAAATCAATCAGTTAGTTGATAAACTTTTACTTGTACGTATAAGGAAAATTAATGTCAAAGTGGAAAAGAGTTTCGCGTGATGCGTTTCGTCTTTTCGGAATCGTGTTACACGGAAACTTCTTCAACTTTGTCAACAATTTTTATAATATCTGGTATATAAAAATGCATATATCATTTTCATACATACTTATATATATATACATTATAATATATACATATAATCTACGTTACAACTCCCTATATTTTTTATAATTCTCTAAACAGTTAATTTCTTGGTCTTAGGCATATTTTTCTTTCATTATATAAGTTTTTATAGCTTTTTATCTATTAAAAAATGTTCTTTATTTATATCCTACTAATTTCTTTTTCCGCTCTTTCCTGTTATTCATGTGGTAAATTTTAAAGTAAATGAATTTGATTTCAACAATAGTCAGACCCTATTTTCGTGTAAACGCAGAATTTTAAAACATTTTTGGCAAAATTGAATATCTCCTATTTTGTATTTTCTCTATTTCTCCTTTACCACTTTTTTCATTTCTTATGTATTTAGCCCTTTCTTTCCACCCTCCCTGACTAAAAATTGTCACTGTTACGTCTGCATAACCAACGCACGTTTTCCATTTTTTCTCTGTTTTTCTTTCTTTTTCCTCTGTCTCCTATAACTTTTCCCCTAGCTTTCTCAGGCACGTTTTCTGTTTGTTTAACACCTACAGAGCTCACCTGTCGTCTATACCGGAACTATATTAAGTAAGGGATAGCGGCTCGGATTGAGGAATCAGAGAACCGAGTTCGAATTCCAGTCGGATTCATTACATTCACCTACGTGCTAATGCCTTTAGGAAAAGCATAAATTCATCCCTTCTCCTCCAAGCTATGGGTAAAATAGCAAAATAGACTGGGTTCTATAGCCTTGAAGAAGACTTTGAATTTAAACCTTCAAACCATCCTGGAGAGTGTTGGTCTCAATAAAACTGTCGTGCGCAAAGAAACACCACTTCTACTGCGGCTGCGGTACACGAATTGCCCCTACGACTTTAATGAGTCACAGGAATCTGGATTTGAATCTGGATTTGGATCTCGATGTTGAGCAGACCATAGTTACAGGTTCCTGGAGGGAGCGCTTTATCGGGCGTAATCAACTGTCTGAAAAAAAAACTAGTGCGCTGAAACCATCGGTCAGCATGACTTGCGACTTCGTTCTAGCACAATCATGGCAAAGCGTCCCGTCTACCCAATTTCACTCACAAGTCTTGGGTCAACACACACACACACACACACACACACACACACACACACATATATATATATATATATATATGTATATATATTGGGTTTCCCCAAAATGGGAATATCTGAGTAATTATGTATTCAACGCAAACGAAATTAAACTGTCTTTACGTTGAGCAATAAAATATTTATTTAACAAAATTTGAACAAGATATTCAAAGGGATATAGCCGATTTTATAGCTGATTTGAGAAAGCTTCACAAATTTCCTGTGATACGACACACGTCAAGTTGGTAGTCCAGCTCTTGCCGAATTCGCTATAGCATGTCTTGTGTAACATTCTCCAGCACCTCAATGATTCTCTACTTAAGTTTCTCTACTTTTATAGGAAGAGTGGGTATTTAAAACCTGCTGTTTCACATAGTTCCCTAGAAAAAAAATCAAACCCAAAAAACCACCCACTCCTCAATACGGCCAAGTCACCGAGAAAAACAGAATAAAAGTAATGGAATATTTTTATTTAAATATGGATTGTTGATGTTTGTCGATTTTATCAGTTGCAAAAAAGCTAGTCATATTATATTCCATTATATTCCGTCATTTATCTTGTGTGAAAAGATAATCAACATTCGGTTCGATCATATTCTCGCCAAATGAATAGCCGTTTATGGTCTGTCATCTATGAGAGAGGGACACCGACGTTTTGGTCCCAGCATTGTTTTCGAAAAGACGAAGAAGCAGCGGTTTATCTCTCGTCACTTTGGTTGCAGCATTAGTTCCATCATCGTTGGTCTTATCTTTATTATCGTCTTTATATATACTCAGAAGGAGTTTACAACAATTTAGCGTGAAACCTGTGCAACCTGTGAAACCTGTGCAACCTGTGAAACCTGTGCCTGTGTTTCTGCAATGTTTGGTCGAATATACCCCAAAATAGACGAACGTATTCTTTGTAAACAATACACTGATTTTCCTAACTTGAATTTATTTGCGCTTCATTTCAAATTAAGGGTGCGCGAAAGTGCAATAATATATGACAAAATAACAAATTCAGGCCAAATAATGTTGTTTTCATTTTATGCAAATATCAGTGTAATATACTTTAAAAAATAGAAAATTAATCTTCAGTGCTGAATATAGAAAACTTTGAAAGTATTAATTCATAATTCATAACTTTGTAAAAATTATGAATTAAACAAAGAATGTTGAATACAATTACATGAAAAAAAGTTAATATTCTTTCAATCAAATAGAAACAAATTTTAAAAACTAAGTTAAAAAAAAAAATTAGAAAAAATGAATATTAAAACAAAGTATTTAGAATAGAAAAATCGAAGAATAGTGACAAGAGTCACTTATAAATTTATTCAAATATTAATGCTGTACCATTACTACATCCCCAAACACACACACACACACATATATATATATATATATATATATATATATATATATATATATATATATATATATATATATATTCTTGAACCATGTTTGCTGCATACTTTTGAGGATCGCGCTGCACGGTAGTTGATAATTACTTAACTAGTTTCTTTAAATCTGGAACCAGAAATGCATCCCCTAAAAGTGGGGTTTATCACGCATTAATACGTTATGGAAGCAGAAAGTTTAGCTCTCAAAGCCCCTATACATACCGAGGTATCTAAAATGAATCTATTATAGTGAAAATATTGACTAGGCTCCCATCGGTTTATGGAAGTCATGTTCACACGATCCGGTTTGGTTTTCGCTCTGATAAGGAATGCAATGATGACATATGTCATCAAACAACTCATAGAAATTGCTTACCTAATCTGAAACTGTATACCTGCTATGTCGACCTCACACCAGCATATGACCAAATGTATAAAGACTCCCTTTTCCCATCCATTAGAATCTACCTTCCAACCTCCGAATCCAATGAATATATCGATGTAATAGAGGAACTGTATCGATCTACATCAGGCGTTGGTAAACTACGGCCTTGGGCAGCATGCGGCCTGACAAAGAAATTCATGCGGCCCACCAAATGTTAGCAAATTTGAAAGAGAAATTATTTTTTCTTCTTTAAATTGAGTTATTCTGTTTTCAAACAAATGTTTTTTCTGTGAAGTTTCTATTTTAAAATATAAATTATTTTTTCTTTCAAATTGAGTTATATGTTTCATTTGAAGATTCCACTTTAAAATATTAATTAATATTTTTTTATTTCTTCAAACAGAGTTATCTTGTTTTTCAAATAAATGCTTTTCTATTTTATAATAATAATTAATAAAATAATTGTTTTTTTTCTTAAAACAAGGTTATTTTGTCTTTCAGATGTGTTTCATGTGAAGATCCTTAATATTTATTAATAAAAATTGTTTTCCTTTAAAGTTTAAATTGAGTTACTTTGTAACTCAGAATAAACTTTCTAAAACAGAAACTATGATCTGGAATTGGAATGAAAGCAGTGATGGTACCTACCCTGAATCTATCATTAAAATACAGGGTGTGGGATTAGTAAATACTAAACACTTCAGTTACCTATGTGCATGGATGTAATTAAATATAGGAAAAAATGAATTAAATTTGGAATTAGTTGTGCCAGAGGTAATTCTGTCCAACACTGGAAATTATATTAACGAGGCTCTCATCGTTTTATGAAAGTCAGTTCCTCCTGATATTATATATGTCATCAAACAACTCCAAGAAATACTTACCTCTCTAATAGGAAACTGTATATCAGCTTTGTCGATCTCACGGTAGCATATGATCGTAACTATAGAGATTTCCTCTTCTCATCTATCAAAAAACACCTCTCAATATCCGAACCCACTGAATGCATCAATCTAATAGAAGAGCTGTATCGATCTACAGAATCTAACATGACTGACGAAGACACCAGTATGGAAATATTTTAGATTCCATCAGGAGTACGACAGAGAAAATGAAAGCCTCAGTCTATTTAATATTTTTCATGCAAACAATGAGATACACTGACGATTTAATCATTACATTCCGCATTCTAAACAAGTCTACCAATAGAAGAAAATAATGCTGCTATCTCCCTTGAAGCCAATGTACTGACGATGAAGTGAGGAGAGAGCTATGCTGATGACATAGGCGCTCGTAGTTAGGATAAGAATGATCAAGATCCTCTATCAAGTGTTTCGAAAAATGGAACTCAAGATACTATGATCTAGAATTTAAATGAAAACAGTTATGGCACCTACGCTGAATCCACCATAAAAATTTCAGAATATGAAATTTTGTTAGTTCTCAATATTACATTTTAATGGGAGTTATTCCTTGCGTGGGACCTTCAATGGGAATTTTAGCTTGACGCTTTTCCAAGAGTGTGGATATTGGGACTTAAGTTAAAGCCAGTATTTTAATTTGTTTCATTCAATTATGTGATTCACACACACACACACACACACACACACACACACACACACACACACACACACACACACACACATATATATATATATATATTTGTCATCCGCATACAAGCCTGTTTCGCTATATCACAGCTCATCGGTGTGGCTAGACATCCACTTGCTTCTGGCCGAGATCGAAACTCGACCGATTTGAAAACTTGGCATTTGTTTGTAGCTAGTTGGTTGTTCTTGGTATCTGGGAAAACTCGAATTCCTTAGATAGAAACCAAAACCAGAAAACTAGGTGGATCGCTAAGAAAATAGTATGATTACACCCCATACCGTCCCCACCTTGAAGCAATCGAAATGTTTCTCATAAGTAACTTCCAATGCCTCTTGCCATCTCAACGTTTGTAATTTTTTTTAATTTAATTTCTTCTTTTTTAGTTGTTGTTTCTGATGTTCTCATTCTTCTCCTTTGTTCCGTATTATATGCTTTCCATTGCTATTAATTATTAAACATCTCACTTCAGCCTCTCCTCAATGTGCTAACTGGACATCAGAAATAAGTCATAGTTTAATTCTTTCGTACTTTATGCGTTCTCTGTAACAGGTTTATAGAAGTAGATATATTCACCTATCTCCTTCCATGTCTATTGAACAGCAGTAGAGATTCATCCCTTGTTCCCTGCTCAGGATATGATTTAGCAGCTATCTTTCTTTCTCCCGCCAGAGTTACAAGGATTTAACTGCCTTTATTTTCCGGTGATCGGGCTATCCAGTAGCTGTGATTTTCAATTGTGAATGTGCCGGGTTGACAGTTTGTTGGCTGTTGCTTCCGACTGTTCATTAGTAGCCCGAACAGTTTGGTAGTGCTTGGAGAGACTTTCGTTTCAACTGCCGATATACTAGCGATAATTGCGGAAAGAATCTATCATGCTCTTGCTAAAAACAGTGAAAGCCGAGCTGTAGCATCGGACATCTCGAAAGCTTTTGCTTTTTCTCTTTATTGTCAAATCTTCTGATCTCAGCGTCACATTTTCCGTTCTCTGTTAGAACACTTCCCAGTTATATTTCTGTAGCTGCTTGATTTTAGTATCCCCGACCTGTAATTGGCATTTTGAACTCCTCTTTTTGTGGATGACTATGCATTCATGTTTCTTATAGTTTCTTTCTGTGTCTGCTTGTCAGCATTGTGTTATCTGTATATCCTATATTGTTAAGACTGTGGCTACCAATAATATATCCTGACAGGAGTTCTAGTTCTCTCAGAATTGTTTAGGTGTATAGGTCTAATAAATCCGATGAGAAGATTCCTTTTACACTCATTTCTATTTTTAGATATTTGATTAGCTCATTTCCTGTCCGAATGCAGGCTATTTACTGCCAGTATAGTTTCTTGATTATTTGAATGTCTTTTCCGAATATACCAAAGTTGCCGAGCATCTCTATCAAGTCTTCTGTAGAGAGGTTAAAATTGTGAATTGAATGTACCTTTGCATCAAAGCTCCACAAAGTTTCACAGTCGAGGTATCAATAATTTGCCAAATTGATTGGATTATATTATCAATAATGAAGAAAACATTAAGTTGATTCGATATAGAAATTAATACAAAGGAAACCTTTCTTTCTTTTTCTTCAAATACGACGAAACTTTCTTTCTAGCCTCATGTTTACATCAAAATATAAAAAGACGGGTGAAACTAATCGTATTTGCAGGTGGTTTATCTGTCAACACCGAAAAACTAAAAACACGACCGATTTCCCAGACACATATACATGCAGCTGCATTAAAACACAGGAATTACACTCACGAATCCATAAGGACGCGCGTGTTGGGGTGGGCGTATGTTTTCTTTTGCCCACGCGTTCTTTTCTTATGAATAATATTTTGAGCAAATTATTGCCAACTGAATCCATTAAGTATTTGGCTGATGTATGTCCAGCAAAGTGCACGCTGGGAAACGAATGATAGACATTCATTGTGTTCTTGGATATGGCAAGCTCCCTTTGGGGTAGAGTGGCTTTGTTCTGCTTCGGAGCCGCACCTAAATGTGACCAAGAGATGCATTAGAGATAATCAAGTTCCATTTAGCTGAAAGGCTGATAAATCAATACGATATAAAAATCAACTATATTTACACACAATTATATATATATATATATATATATATATATATATATATATATATTGGGTTGGACCGTGAAATTTTCAATACGAGCTAATAGTTATAGGAAAGGTTTATGTATTTAACAGGTTTCGCTTTATGAAAGATTCATTAGAAAATGAAATATGAAGGCGAAAGAAAAAATAGGGTATGTTCTATTTTTTGCTTTGTTTGCTTTTCTTGACGTTAAGTGTATTTGACTTGTTCGGCAGCGTTCGTGCATAGTTATCATATTACAATGTGTGTGTATATGTGCATGCGTGTGTGACTAGTAGGCATGTTTGGCTTTCTTTTTTTTTGTTTGGTAAAAGTCCGTGTTGTTAATAGATCATCAATTTATAAAAGCGCAACGAGTTAAATTCATAAACGTTTCTTATTTGTTCTTTATCTTATCATCCTGTCGGATTCTTATTCATATTTGATCCCGATTTATAAATACACACAAATACACACACGCGCACACAAACATGCAGGCACACACACACACACACACACACACACACACACACACACACACACACACACATATGAATAAAGAAAATAAAGTTATATTTTAGTTACATTATACATATATAATTATTAATATCTCAATATTAATATTTTATTACTATCTAATAGTAATAATAACGACCTCATTCTAATTTTGCTTGTTCCTCCATTCGTTAGCACGACTGTTACGCCCAGCCAATATCTAATAAATAATCGACTATTCTGTTTTCATCGTGAGGATTGAGAAGTAAGGACAACTTCGTTTCAGTGTGAAAAAGAAAGAAAGAAAGAAAGAAAGAAAGAAAGAAAGACTGAAAGAAAAAGAAGGGAAGATAGAAGGGTTTAACTTCTCCTACCAATACCTATGACTATTCCGTTTTGATAACCAAGGCACATCCCAAAGACTGGAAGTAAATAAGAAAAGAATTGTTTAACTGCTCTTTCAGTGAAATCATTATTAATCAAAATGCTATTATAAAAATCCGTACTCCGTTCATGGATTTTTTATTAACACCCCAGCAAAGTTAGAAACTGACTTTATTCACAGATCATGTTTTCTCTTCTCAATAATATATACCTAATTATTAAAAAAATAGTTCTGTTAGTTCTGATAAGCCATCATTAACAGATCAATTGTGAAGGTTATTTGAAGTCATAAAATATTCTTAGATTGCAAGAATCGTTTGAGGAGAATAATGACTTCCACTGATACAAGTACTACTAATTAACTTATGGCTGGTGGTGGGTGAAGAGCTAGATTCGTACTTTGATCCTGTGGTTTATCCCGTTCCCGGTAATTACTACTGGCTAAACAAAGAAGAGTTCAGAACGGTGTCTAATCAAAAATGTACTTAAATTAAAAATGGGACAGATCAGGGGGGATAACTAATATGGCTGCTGCACTGTTGTCATAGAATAGCGTGTTTTCGTTGAAGATGATTAGAGAGAATACTTTTTTTTAAATTTTTTCTTGTTACTTGATTCTACCCGGATAGAAGGCTACTCTTCAATGTCAAACAGAAAGCAAGACTGGTTAACGCTGAAAAGCAGATTCATTGGCTAAATGTAGACATTTTTTCCGAGTTCACGAAGGGATTTTATGATCGAAGTGTTAATTTTTTTCTCTAATTCGCTTGCAGTTTACTTTTTTTGATTACGGTTTGCGAAAGCTCAAAATTGACAGAATCTGATGGGAGAAATATTTGAGGAAGAAAGTTGATCGAAAATAGACAAACAATCGTTGGATACTTAAATCGACATGATGCATATTCTTGGACTTGCTGTTGCGGTAAGGGGGGGATGTAATTTATGCAGCATATAGGCTCTGGTATAATGCTGATCTAAACATTTTTTTAAAACAGGTAAGAGCGATCCCAAAATTTACCCAGATATTGTATAGTTTGCAAAAAAGAGGTGGGGACCAAAAAATGAAAGTATTAGAACGAAAAACTTAATGATTATTTCCCTTTAGGTATTGAAAGAGTAGGACATGGGGTGTAATGGATAAAGATGCGAAATGAAAACTCGGAGAGGCGAGTTTGATTTCCAGTTGGGTTCGTTGCATTCACTTATCCACAAATACGCTCCGGGAAAGTATGACTTTATCGCCCACCACCACCACAACTACGAACTGAATATCAAGACACACTGTGTCCTATAGCCTTGGTTAGCAACCAGTCTACCGCAAAAAAGAAACGGTAACCTACTGCGAGAGATCTTCTGCCTGGTCAGTCATGGATCAATAGAGACATGATCGCCCAAACGTGCATTGCATATGGCACTTAACTGGCTCACTGTTTGAACGAATTCCTCAAACTGATCATATCAGCTTGAGTCAAAATAATTTCCATATTTTTTATCAACTTTATTTTTTAAGATATAAAGTACAATAGCATTTCATTTAATTATAAACGATGTCATTAAAATCTGACATAATTTGTTAGTCTAATAACTTCTCGCCCAAAAGATTTCAAATTTTAAAAAAATGTATAAAAACTAAGCTAAATGTACGGACGAGAAGCTACTCGGAAGATTTTCCAATTCACACTTGACTCATTTCGGTTACTCATACCCGATTTTCCTAGAATGAAGGCTCAACTAAGTGATATATACATAAAACCCACATCTGGTCTCGCAGATTATATCTAAACTTGACTCCCATAAGGCAGGAAGAGATAACTTAATTCCAGCCATCATCTTAAAAGAAATGTACCCCTGAGCTCTATGCTGTCCTCTCCAAACTATTGCCTCACTGCTTCCTGCCTCATGTAAAGTTCATACCTCATATAAAGTTCCTGTTTTCAAGAACTCTAATGATCCCTCTGACCTCCCTAACTATTGCCCTATTCGTCTCTTACCGCTTTCCAGCAAATCCTGAAATAGTTAAGCATCACCCATCTCTCGACCTACCCTCTGACAAACAATATGGCTCCCGCTTCACCAGGTCTACCACTGATGTGCTAATGACCATCACTGAATATGTACACCAGGCATTTCATAAAAACGGCAAAGCTGAAGCTGTTATTCTTGATATCTCGAAAGCTTTTGACAGGGTTTGGCATGCTGCTCTTCTGCGCAAACTCCAAGGCTACGGAATTCCTGGGCGATTGCTTGATTCAATCCAATTGTTCTTATCAAATCGTAAACTGAGAGTCGTTTTGGTCATTCATAGGAACGAGAGTGTCTCTCAAGGCTCTATCCCAGCTCCTACACCTTTTCTGGCCTACATCAATGATTTGTCTGGTGTAATCAGTTACCAAGTAGGTATCTATGCAGATGACTCCACCATTTACTCCCGTCTCAATGGCAAAACTGCCTAGACTGACAAAGTAAATCTGGCTGTTGCTCTTGGAAAGAACCTCCAATCTGTGGTGGACTGGGGTAGAAAATGGCTAGTAAGTTTTAATGGCTCCAAAACGAAACTTATATCCTTTAGCCAACGTAGAGAAACTTTCCTACCAGCCATCAGAATGGATGACGCTAGTTTCTTGGAGAGCGACACACTGCACCTCCTTGGCCTCACTCTCTCAACTGACCTGAAGTGGGACGACTACATTGAATCTATAGCTGCAACTACTGCTAAGAAAGTTAGATCACTGTGCTTAAACCAGAGTCAGAATCAATCTTTCGCACTTACAAATCTAGCAGATTTTGAATACTGAATAAATATAGTGTACATTAGTACATTTACTGTTTCCATGTTTGGTCGGGTCCTCCTGTTATACATCTTGAAGTTCTCAACAAAATCCAAAGAAGGATCTGCAATGCAATCAATATTGACTTGGCACTTGATTTCAAATATTTTCTCACCGACATCATGTGACTTCCATCAGTCTTTTCTACAAATATTTCCATGGAAACTTCTCTGACGAGCTTTTTTCCCTGTGGCCTGGACCACATAAATTTACGCGTGCTACTAGATTGTCATCTTGGTCAAACCCTTTTACCGTTGAAATAGTTAAATGTAATCCTGTGGCGAATCTTTGTCGCCAAGTTGTTGGCAGGAAGAAAGACACGGAAACAAGAAGGTAAGTTCAAACAGTGTATTAGAATAACAGAACATATATACAAGTAAGAGTGTTAGTAGTCAGCAAATAGAAGTGTACGTCCAAACGATATAGTTACGCTGTGTCTCGACTGTCTTACGACTCTCGACTGCCTTACGACTGTCTCACAGCTGCCTCCCCGGAAGTCACGCAGGTCAGTATTTATTGACGGAGGAAGAGTCCATTGCTATAAATAGAGCACGTAACATGTAACCGCCTCTTCTAATCTAACAGTTTCTTTCCTGTGGAACTCCCTACCCTTTACTTGTTTCTCTGATAGCTACAATCTCCAAAAGTTTAATTGCAATATCAATTTTCATCTTTTATCTCTCTGAATGCCATTCATCTTTTATCCTTTCTTCTACAATACTTGTACCCTTTTTCTCTCTTTCCCTCTCTTTCTGCAACCACCTGTGCACTAGCGGCGGTCCCGTCCTGCTTGGGGTGATATGATTTTTAAAAAAAGATGGATCGGGTGTGCCAATGATAATGACAATGTGCTGTTGAAATAGTCACCACGTTCATTTGACTTGATACCTTGTGATTTTTTTTTCTATGGGCTGTGTCAAAGAACAGGTTTCTATCCCTCTTTTCCTACAGAAACTTAAACAGAGAATCACTGAGGTGCTGGAGAATGTTATGCAAAGCATGCTGCAGTGAGTTTTGGACTTTCGCCTTGACGTGTGTCGTGTCACAGGTGGTGCGAATATTGTGAAATCGGTTATAAATTCTACATCCCTTTGAATACCTTGTTCGAATTTTGATAAACAAATCTTTTATTGCGCAACATGAAGCCTATTTAATTTCCTTTGTTTAGGACATGTAATTATTCACATATTCTGCTTTTTGGGGGCACCCTGTATATTCACCGTTATGTGCAATGGCTTGTTCCCATTTATCTAGCAGTGATACCTTTTGAGTAAAATCTCGCAGGCTCTAACGTGAAAAGGTTTTCGATGAACATTTGAAACTGGTTTTCCTTGAAGAAAGCTTTCCCAAACAAAGCGTTTTGAAATGATAAAACAAGGTAATAATCGGTTGGTGCAATGTTGCTTGAATAAGGCTAATTGGTACGTTAATGTACACTATATTTATTCTTAAATGTTACATAAGAGAAGCTTTCCTGCAACCAATGCATGGCTAATGCAAGTCTTATTGAGAGCAACACACTGCGTATTTGACCAGATATTTATTTCTATGTTTGCATGTAATCATAAACAAAAGTTAAAAGATGATTACATTTTTTTAATCATATCACCCCAAGCAAGTCGGTAACACCACTGATGTGCAGGGGGCTACATAAGAGTGAGAAGATTAGAAAAGAGAAAACCGGAAACCGCATCCTAAACAGGAAACAAGGGATGAGCCTCTTCACCTGTTCAATAGATGTGGGTGGAGTGTGAACCGGGCGATAGTTTAGTCTATCTACTCCAATTGAAAAAAAAAAAGTGAGAAGATTAGAAAAGAGAAAACCGGAATCCGGTGGCGTGTGAACCCGGTGAGAGTTTAGTCTATCTACTCCAACTGAAAAAAAACAAAAAAAAAACAAAGAAAGTAAATGATATCTCGATCCGTTCATATCGAAAAAAGCCTTCGAAGCTAAACTAATTTACAGAACCTTCTCTAGCAAGTTTAAAGAAACGACCATGTAAAGACGAAATAAATAACCCTTTGGCTGTCCAGAAAATGGCCGCTGAAGGAAATAAGACAGGACCGCTTCTAAATGCTGAAATGCAAATGTGCCGTAACAGTTAGAGGCATAATACAGTTCGTTACTTAACAATGGCAAAAAAAAAAGAAAATTAACATAAAATACAAGAAAAAGAAGAATTTTTTTTTTTTTAATCATATCGCCCCAAGCAAGGCGGTGACGCCACTGAGGCGCATGGGGCTACTTAAGAGTAAAATGATTGGAAAAGAGAAAGCCGGGAACCACATCCTAAACAGGAAACAAGGGATGAGCCTCTTCACCTGTTCAAAAGACATGGGTGGAGTGTAAAACGGGCGATAGTTAAGTCTATATACTCCAATTGAGAACAAAAAAAAAAGTTAAAGATTTGGAAAAAGAAAAAAAAGTGACTTATTAAGTTTTAACTTAGTGAAAGTCCAGTCAAAAAATTTTCTAAAAATAAAATCAAACCTACAGTTAGACATGAAAAGTTTTAAAATTAAGCAAAAATATTGGGCAAAAACGGAGAAGAAAACAAAACAAAAAATATGGCATACCTATTCAAGTCGTGATTCCAAGCCGAACTGCCGGCAAACATGCCTTAAAATTCAAATCCCAGAAAGATCAGTTCATATTTAGCACCTGATGATTGCATAGTACATGAAACCCCGCGTCGGGCTATAGATGTAGGATTATATATATATATATATATATATATATATATATATATATATATATATATTGGAAGCGCTTTTGTATGCAGACAGAAAGAGCATTTTACTCGTTCTCTTAGTCTTTTAGGAGGTATGTAAGCGGATTTTAGGAGGTATATAAGCGGATTTTAGGAGGTATGTAAGCGGATTTTAGGAGGTATGTAAGCGGATTTTAGGAGGTATGTAAGCGGATTCTGTTTTATACTCACTAAGAACCATTTACATTGGCTCTTTTGCCAGTGCATATTTTTCTTCCCCATCTTTTTTTCTCAATAAATTTGTATTTTAGTTGTAGTCTTATTTTTCTCCTCGTTATATTTTCTCGCATTGCGAATTCTGTTAATATTTACCAACGTATTCCTTTGACGAAGTGTTGGTTGACAGAAGAATACTCTAAAGCATTTTCAGATCTATATAGTTAAACTCCTGTTTATATATATATATATATATATATATATATATATATATATATATATATATATATATATACTGTTCTAAAAAATACTGTTAAATATAAAAGACAATGAATGTATATTATGTTTAATCATGAGCCGTTCTAAACATCGTATTTTGGCTTTAATTTCAGGTGAAAATAAAGAGAAAAACTGTCCAACATTTGGATAATTTTTTATTATGCTGGTTCTAAGCTTTCGGCTCACATGATCCATCTTCAGAGAGGTTACCGTGACGTTAACATAAAGACATCCTCCATCAAAGATAATTTTATCTTGTGTTGACATAAAACATTGCTATGCAATGATAACAGTTCATCGAATAGCAATTCCTCTTTGGCTGTGTTTATTTGTCGTTTAATGAGGTTCCATTGAAATTCCTATGTGTTGGGATCATTTAATCCTGCAGTATCATGCAGCTTAAATTTAGTGTATCGAGGCAGCAGATAATTTTCTAAACATATACCGTTAAATATAACAGACAATAAATGTCTATCATTTTTATCTTTATTTTCACCTGAAATTAAAGCCAAAACACAACGTTTAGAACGGCTCTTAATTAAACATAATGGAACATTCCTAATCTGTTATATTTAACAGTATATGTTTAGAAAATTATCTGCTGCCTCGATACACTAAATATATACTGTTGTATATATATTAAATTGTAATGATGTTTAGTGTCAAAATTGTTGTTTTTTCCAGTAGTTTACTGGAAGAAAGACATTTTAAGCAAGCAGATTTTTTGACATAAAGTGCTTGATATTGAAATGATGATAGAGCGTTTATAATATTCATGTTTTTTTTTCTGTAGAAAAAGTAAAACGCTCAAGAGTAAAGACAATACAATAATGCCTTCACGAAACTTCGAAGTTGGCGTTAACACTGCTCAGCTAAATTACAAACTTTTCAACATTAATTATATATATATATATATATATATATATATATATGTGTGTGTGTGTGTGTGTGTGTGTGTGTGTGTGTGTGTGTGTGTGTGTGTGAGAGAGAGAGAGAGAGAGGGGTGCGCGTGCACGCCACGCAAACATTGTCACAAGTGATTCTACAATGCAAGTTAGGATTTTATGAAAGTCCCGTTGACGAGTCACGGAGACATTTCGCTGACATAATTTGAAAACTAATTTGATGCAGTTAAAAATGACTTTCTCATTGCAAGTATTGACCCCCTGGAGGTCATAATAGCACACTGCAGTTTGACATGACATATCTACATGCATTCCTTTCCGCAATGCATGAAATGCACATTGCCTAAGAGGTACATGTGCGAAACGTGTCTGCGCACATGCCGACATCCGGAAATATTCATCCACTCATTTGTTAACCCCAAAGAAAAATTAAATGCTCACTCTTGTTTTAAATGTCAGGGTATAAGCTACCGGAGCAATTCTACGCATGGTCATATTTCAACGCCCAGAATATTAAGAGGGTTTATATAAAAATGCATACACGATCTTATCTTATGGTTACAACGGCAATTTCAATAGTGTAATTGAGACCTAGCTTCCAATCTAGTCAGTCATTCGGTCGCCATACGTGATACACGCTTGAGCGATCATGCCTAGAAAGAGACATGACTGACTTGGCTGAAGATTTTCCCGCAGTAGACTGCCATTACTTTCTGTTGTAGCTGTCCAAACATATAGAACATAATCTATCCTGTTATTTCATCCATAGCTAGAATGAGAAGAAACGGATTAATACCCTTTCCCAAGGGTATTTATGCGTAAGTGAACGCAACGAATTTAACTGAAATTCGAACACGGCTCTCCGAATTCTCGTTCCGAATCGATATCCACTGCAACGCGCATTCAATCGAGTACTGTGCTTAAAATTTGTGAAGTTAAAATAATAAAGTCAATCAGAACAAATACTGCGATAAGTTTGTTTTTTTTTTATAGAAGAGGCGATGGGAAGCTACATTATGGCAGGAGAAAAGTGATTAAAACCGGGGTGCTAGGTCATGACCAATAACTACAAATTCTTCTTTGAATTCTGTCAAGAATCATTTCTAGATATATAACAAGAGCACTAGACCAGATGTTGCAGCAGTGCTAGATGATTGGTAGAATTATAAATGTGCAAGATAGATTCTGGCAAAAAAAAAAATTGTCTGGCACGACACATTAAACCAACTTTCCTATCGGCAGACTTAAAAACTGATTTGATGAAATCGTTCAGAGACCAAACATTCGTCAAAGTAAAACTTAATCACTTGGTCTTGTCTCAATGATAGAAGAGAAAGCATCATAATAAATCAGTTTCATTTTCTTATGGAAATATATTCAAAGAATTTGGATTTGAAAGAAAACAAATACTCAATAATTGTAATTTATTTAAATTTCTAAAGCCTGTTCTTTACTTTACCCACCATAATCCCCACTCTCTCTCTCTCTCTCTTTATTGCATGAACCCAATTATGACCTGGAATATTGTATCAAACCATATCAATAATCCAAATTTGTTTAATAAAAAAAAGTGATTTAATGACCACATGTTGTCATAGAAAAAAATACTTAAATTCTTAGACCAAAATTGATATAGATTCCTCTATACGTTTGCCTCTTTCTTTCCCTCTTTCTTCAGTGCATCTCCACTTTCTTTCTTTCTTTCTTTCTTTCTTTCTTTCTTTCTTTCTTTCTTTCTTTCTTAGGTTCATACAACCATGAATTAAAACGCCATAATTCATTGTAATTTTAAAAATTACGCGTTCAAAAATTCCCTGCCACGTGAGCGTTAAAAAAAACTAAAAAAAAAAACACCGTTGCGTAAGCGTTCTTAAAAAAAAACAGTAAAATCAGTTATTGCAAATCGCCTGAAGACACCACTCACGGTAGAAACCTGGGTCGCGTAATAACTCGTCAGTTATGTTTCACGTGTATTCGACTATTTAAAGCAACGTTAATAAAACGAGTTAAGATTAAATAATTAAAATCAAACAACACAAAATTACAATATCAGAATTTCTTTTTTCTTTTTGTCCAAATGTCATTCTCTGATAAAGCCTTAAAAAAATAAGTAAAAAAAAAAAAAAGAAAAAGTGAAGTGAAACATGCGTTTATACATGCTGGTTAGTGGTGCATTATAGGTAATGAATTCTATTGTATTATCCTAACGGTTATTATGTGTGTGATAACGGTTATATTTCCAATTATTCTAGAACTTATTGGACAGAAATAATTGTGGATCTGAATGCGGTTATTTAAACATTTATTCATTATTATAATTTGCTTAGAAGACACAAACAGCACCTAAACCACACCTCTACTCATAGAAGAATTTGTATTGGTATATTTTAGTAGATATTGATCTTGGTACAAAAAGATGAAAACTCTTCGCAGGACGATAAATGAATGAAATTACTGCAACTTTGCACGCATTTTTTTTTTCAGATTTCCTAGATCGATGCACGGATCAGTCATTAGTGTTTCGTGGTTGTTTCTGTGCATTTTCAAACACTAAATCACTTTTATTTGTCTTTTGTGCACTTTAATTTTCACCTGTTGACTTTATGTATGGCCCAGTCATAACTTCACTAATACTGCAAGAATTTATCGTTGCGTGAAATGTAATAATTATACGTTGTCCTTAATAGATACGGTAAAAATTATAAAAAACAAGCTAACTTGGAAGTAGTATGTCTGTGCGAAGCTCGTTTGATTTTTACAACATTGGCTCACCTACATTTTATGACATAGAATGATGGAGAAAAATTAATAAGACCATTTATAATCCGGCAAAAATTTTCCGGGGTCCAACAAATTCTATTGTGTTTGTTGATATGTCAGTCAGTTAAGTGCCATATCTGATACACACTTAGGCGATCATGTCTTGAAAGAGACATGACTGACTGGGCAGAAGATTTTCCAGCAGTAGGTTGCTATTATTTTTTGCGGTAGACTGTAAGGAAAACACTAGAAACAAACAGTTGGGTGAAGAAGGGTTTAATCACATGAGAACATGTATTGAGAATACATTACTTCAGTGCGATAAGTATATGACTGAAAAGCGCTACGCTTTTGCAACCCACGTTTTGCTACTGTTCCATGAGCAGAGGTTCTACTTACAACAGATAGACGGGTCCATGTTTCTATAAGTGTAAGGAAGGTTAGTCAGTCTGCACAAACTTCCAAGTTAACGCTGCTTAGTTTAACCAGCGGTGGTTATCAGATCTGGAACATTATGAAAGGAAACGACAAACTAATAATGGAGATGCATCCTCAAAGAATTTCTGCTGCTCTCTTTCGATAAAAAAACAAACAAAAGGGCATGAATGATCGAAATTGAAGGGTGACTGATTTTGAGTCTTCGTAATTATTACTCTCTATACCCGAATCGATTAAGGAGCCATTGTATGTGAGGCTGCAAAATTTTTGGCCCATCCCATTCCTGAAAATCTGAACAAACTTAATTCATAAGGACTTCATGAACAGCCGTGCAAAAATCAGCTAAGAAATTTATTTATGTTTTCGGTAAAGTCTGAACATGCGATTAAGTCGCTACTTTGAAATAAAGATATAATTTAAATAATATCATTTCTCCATGACCATAAATGAAAAAGAAAACGCACTAAGAAAAATGCTGATGATCAAATCTTATCAAAATCAGAGACTGACCAGTTTCATAAATTTTGAAGGCTATAAAAGCAGGGAAGCCAACCGAGGGGCAAGCCAAAATTCGGAGACGGGAGGCTTGGCCCCTTCTGCCCACCTCCGTAGAATCATTACTGCCGGTGGTATAAGAAATAAAAGCTTGGAATAAGAAACTGTAAAACAGCGTTCGAATTCCAGCGAGCTTGTTGCACTCACTCACGCAAATACGCTTGGACAATCATGAATTGAAGCATCCACCGTTACCAATACCACTCAATGGGTCATAATGGTGAGGAGTGGCCCGTTCCTGCCAATGAATAGAAAGGCGGCACACGCTCCAAAAAAAGTGGATTCACAGGCTGAGAAATTTCAGGTGATTGTTTTTATGAGATAAGGGAGGTAACTTTTACATATCATGATGAGTAACCTCCCTTGAAGATTACATGCATGTAATAAATTTTAATTATTGTAATGTAGATGCTTATCTTCGGATTCATTTCCTTATTTTTATTATAATATACTAACGTTACCGACATAGACACACACTTAATTCGTCTATAGTTTAAATACGATTAACACACATTATTTTTGCTTACGTGTACTTGCATTCATAATAAACATCTAATGTTTTTATTACGCGTTGGCACAAACATACATTTAAACAGACAACATTTTCTTCTACATTTAATACTCATCCATTGCTTTATCACACGTGACATGCATCTAACCAATGAAACTATACCTCAATCAACATACTGTCTCTTAGATTTTTAAATCATTCGTTTTTAATGAATCTCTGAAGAAGCTTATTTAAGTGAAGCGTGTTATATTAAAGACACTTTTTTCCCTACTTGTTCTTTACTTATTCGCTTCATCTTGACGGATTCCGATCTATCTATCTATCTATCTATCTATCTATCTATCTATCTATCTATCTATCTATCTATCTATATATATATATATATATATATATATATTCTATATCAAGAACAATATTGTGGGAAAATAGATGACAATATGGAAAAATTTTTTTTTTTTATAACGCGTTTTCTCCTTTAGAATTTCATTGGATTAAATTTATTATGTTGGCGCCATTAAGTGGATGCTGGAAATTTTACATTTGTTATTTATTTATTTTTCATTCCAGCCGAGTTCTTTTAGATTCTTTTTCTTTCCATTGCATTTCTTAGTAGATATCCCACATTGTGAGAATAGAAGTTCTGCCAGGAATGGTGAGATGTTTTAAGAGTCCGGGAGTAAATTTATTGTAAATGACCTTGCGAACAAGGCACTCTCTAAATATTTTCGTCATTGTGACTTGTTTTTACCTTTGATACGAGTAACATTTTTTTCATGTAAAAATTGTAGTCAGTTTTGTTACAGTTGGCAACTAATTCATTTGATGCATTGTTTTATAAAATGTCTCTTTTGGGTTCATATAGAATTTTACTTAGATCCCTTGATGGTTCTTCTATGTAATTTTGTGAGAATTATAACAAGCAATCGAGAAAATTCCTCTTTTAAGTTTTAGTTTATTGTTTTCTTTAAGTCTTATATATATATATATATATATATATATATATATATATGGTTAAATAAAAAGAAGACGAGAGGAAAATTGTATTTTAACTCACCTACGCGTTTCGTCCTGTGATGGACTTTATCAAGGCAAAAAGACGAAATGAGCATTAATCAAAATTAATAAACTGTTTGTTTATAGATACGTAATTTAGAATAAAGCTCATTTCGTCTTTTTGCGTTGATAAAGTCCTTCACAGGACGAAACGCGCAGGCGAGTTAAAATACAGTTTTCCTCTCGTCTTCTTTTTATTTAACCATATATATATATATATATATATATATATATATATATATATATATATATATATATATATATATATAAGACTTAAAGAAAACAATAAACTAAAACTTAAAAGAGGAATTTTCTATATAGGGGAAGCTACCATTTGATCTGGCAACGTCTTAGACCGCTCGACCACGAATAGCCTCCAGTTCTATATAACACCATATAGATAGAGGTCGCAGGTTCGAATCCTGCCGAATGGCACACATTTTCGTAATAACAATTTATCGTAAATAATCAGGCCGGTAGATATAAATATATAATACTGTTTAATTAAAAAACAGAATATCTACTTAAATAAGAGCATCGATAAAAAAAAAAATGTTCAAACAATTCATTTCAAATTGTCGGTTGTTTATAACTAAGTTTCGTTAATATATATATATATATTATTTCCTCACTGGTAGCACGAGTCGGAGTTTCATTCACAAAGCGATCTTCAGGTGCTGCATTGATATTGACTGTTACATAGTTTAAAATTATACTTTAATATATCATTCAAAAGAGGCTTCGCACAAGGAATGAGAATGGTATAACCTAGTGATTGTAATAAAGGATTCAGTTCGAAATTCCTAACACCTGAAGAAGGCCGGGGCTTACAACTGCCGAAACGTTGTACAAATGGCAACCAAGATGAAGACAATAGTCCAAATAATGTAAATAGTGCATTATGTTTATAATGTTTATGTTTATGTTCATACTATTGATATGATGTAAAAGTGATCTCTGACTTTTATAGATATTGGCTTTAGCAGTTATTTACAAATGTCAAGCGTGAAAGTGTCGTTACACCATTGAAATCTATCTATTTATTTTTTAAGTACATTTTTATTTTCCATTTTTTAACTCTAATTCATCAAAATATTTAAAAAATTTTCTGTATGGAGTTTTTTCGAAAATCATACACGCATATTTAATGTTAATAATTATTTATATTATCTGAAGAATAAACAGATATATATTTTAAACGGTGCACATTCTCTCCTGATGACCCCAGTTTAAATATAAATTCGAAAGGATCAAAAGAAGTTCAAAAGAAGTCATATGCCGTAGAGAAGATGGGTGGAAATGTTATTGGCTGAGGAGCATTATATATTCAGCTCGCTTCAGGTGAGTGTCAATTACTTTCCAGTAAATTTCCGTTTGTATTCTTATTTAATAGAAAGCTTTTTTTTTAAACACTCCCTACAAAAAGCGGTTTTTGTACACGTTTTGTGTACAAAAACCGCTTTGAACTGTAAATTTGGAGTTCGATTGAGTCGATACCATTTTCGGATTTCTTGATATTTGATTGCTTAATAAATCCGACTTTGCATACACTTTCAGGTGAGAATAAAAAAATACTTATATTTACAAATTAACCAATAGAATATATCTTTATATTAGACATTTTTACCATATATGGACGTCGTCGAAAACAAAATAGGTACTGCATCTTATTTACTGACCAGCCAAAGAAAAGAAAAAATATTCAAAGTTGATTCTATTCGTGGTCGTCAAAATGCATAAATACGCGTTTTAGAGAGTCACAAAGTTTTAGCTGGAAGCCTCATCCAGTTGGACACGTATTTTCTCCCTCTCTTACCTTTTCTTTTCTCCTCATGCAACGACAGATAGAGTATTACATAAAACTACAAGTCGTCTGCCTAGACATTCAAAAACCAGTTGTCACACATCTCTCTATCAATCTCTTTCACTTTGACTTTTCTTCTACTTCACAATTGACCGGCAATAAAAGAAAGCGAGGAGAAAGAAAGAATCAACATACAAAACGTTTATTGCTATCGTGCACGCATTAAAAGCATCAACTAGACTTTTATTCAAAAAATTTCTTCTTGAATTAAACAATAAAAACACACTTTTCACACTGAAATACAATTCTCATAAATAACAAAACTGATGTTATATTTGGATTAATAATCTCATTTTTTAATTATAATAAAAAGAAATCTTTTTTGTTCTTTCATGTTTGTTCAACCTTCTGATCTTTTCAGATATGGGGAGTTTGGTTATGTTTGGTACAAGGTCAATTTAACAAACATGACCGATGCTTCCTGCACTATAAACAATAATCCTCTGATAAAAGATCAATATTTAATAAAAGATCAATATTTTCTGATTCTGACAAGTGTCGCGGCCTAAAACGAACTAAAAATGTTAATGTACAAAAATAATTTCTTAAAAAATATTTTTCAAATTTTTTACGGGTAGACCACTTTATTTAAGTAGTACCACATTTATAATAAAGACCTGAACAATAGTTTGAATGAATAGAATTAGGGATGATTGTCAGATTTTTTTCAAAGGAAATTAATCAGGAAAAGATAGCTAAAGTTCCTGGGACATGCAATGAGGAAGGAGAGCTTGGAGAACCTGATACTAACAGGCCAGATAGAGGGAAAAGCAGCGGATAACATATTTGAAGGGCCTGGGCAGGTAGATGACAGAAGTGGGGTTGCGTTGGGTAACAGGAGAAAGCATGCTAAGAGCTGTCAGGGATAGGGAGACGTGGAAAGCCATGATCGTCTACACCCTGAAAGGACAAGGCACATAGTAAAAGATATTTGTTTGTTTTTTTTCATTGTTTTCTTTTCTACTTAAACAATGCCACAGTTGTTATGACAAATACAAGGTCTCGGTCAGGTACCGAATGGCAATTTTCTGTTGTTTATTATCTTTTAGCTAATGTGATTTTTTTTTTTTAATCATATCACCCCGGGCAAGGCGGTTAGGCCACTGGTGTGCAGGGGGCTACGTAAGAGTGAAAAAATTGGAAAAGAGAAAGCCGGAAACCACATCCTAAACAGGGAACAAGGGATGAGCCTCTACACCCTGTTCAATAGACATGGGTGGAGTGTGAACCGGGCGCTAGTTCAGTCTATCTACTCCAATTGAAAAAAAAAAAATAAGGAAAGTGAAAAGATTGGAAAAGAGAAAGCCGGAAACCACATCCTAAACAGGGAACAAGGGATGAGCCTCTACACCCTGTTCAATAGACATGGGTGGAGTGTGAACCGGGCGCTAGTTCAGTCTATCTACTCCAATTGAAAAAAAAAAAATAAGGAAAGTGAAAAGATTGGAAAAGAGAAAGCCGGAAACCACATCCTAAACAGGGAACAAGGGATGAGACTCTACACCTGTTCAATAGACATGGATGGAGTGTGAACCGGGCGCTAGTTCAGTCTATCTACTCCAATTGAAAAAAAAAAATATGGAAAGTGAAAAGATTGGAAAAGAGAAAGATCATATGTGTCGGTTATCGTGTTATTTTGTCTATGTAATGGCGTTTCTTTATTATTCCTGTTGATCTAGGACATTATTATTTCACCACCTAATCAAGGGATTGAACTTACGATTAATGCACAACACTAATGTTTAATTAAAACCGATATCTTCATTTATTGATGTAACTATACATTAAATGTGGCACATGGCCAAAGGGAAAGTGGAGTAGGGCTGGTCAACATTAACTAGTCTATACCTAATCAGATTCATAACCCGTTCATTCATTACAATGGCAAGAACTCATCCGTCACCATTCAATACTCCATATACAATAATACTACATAATCACAGGGGGCCTATAAAAACCACATAACATAAAATCAATTTTTCTTTAACCGAAGCAAGGTAGAACTGCCACTGGTGCGCAGTGTGTTACATAATAGGAGTATAAAGAGTGAGGATAACAGGTGTCACAGTAGGTGTCGGTGAATGGATGGGCACATTGGTGTAAAGAGAGCTGCGTGAGAGCAAAGTGTAAAGTGAGAAGGAGGATGGAAATCAAGGGGATAAGAGATGACACTTGACATTGCATTTAAACACTTGAAGATTGTAGCTATCAGGGAAACAAGAATAAGAAAAGGAGTTCCACAGGCGGGAAGTGCAAGAAAAGAAGCTGATAGAGTAGAAGTTGTTGTTTCACAGTAAAAGGATGGGGCCTTGTTGCTAGTCTAGTAGCTCGAGTAAAATCGCATAGGGAGACCCCAAAAAGATACTGGGTAGGTTGGGTACCTCGACATTTATCATAACGAAAGAAACACTTTTCTAAGCGTAGCTTAGATCTGACACAAGGCCAAAAGTGTGGGACACCCAGTAAGGATCGAACTCACTATTCAGTTGTAACTAATCTAGCGAGATACGCTTGCTAAGAAAACTCTAGTAAACGCCGATATCAACTGTTCTGAAGTACAACAGTTCGCGTTTTAGAGCATTTTAAATCCAATGTCATGTGGTTTCTTTAATTTGGTTATTATAGCGAGTTCATGTTGCTTGCTGCAGTTGCTTTTTTGCTTTCATGTCTCTAATCGCATCTACAATAATCAAGATGAGGACCATAGTTCAAATTGATCGAATGAGTCGAGCTATATTGAAAATATCTCATCTCAAAAATCAAAAACTAAAGTAAGCCGGCTTTTGTTAATGAATTTTCTCTTGTGTGGAGTTAAAAAGAAAACTCTCCGAAGTGATGACTTCGCCATTTAAACTGACGCTATCTTTCTTATCAATTATTATAAAGGAATATTTATTCAGATATTAACTTCACCTCCTTAATTTCACTTATTCAAATATAAATATCGACGGAATGTCGCAAAAGTAAATATGGCCTTTGCATATTTTCAATCTATGCTAAGATAGATAGATAGATAGATAGATAGATAGATAGATAGATTAACATGAATTGACGTAAATAGATCTGAATTGTCACACATATATATAAATATTAACTGATTTAGATAGATAGATAGATAGATAGATAGATAGATAGATAGATAGATAGATAGATAGATAGATAGATAGATTAACATGAATTGACGTAAATAGATCTGAATTGTCACACATATATATAAATATTAACTGATTTAGATAGATAGATAGATAGATAGATAGATAGATAGATAGATAGATAGATTAACATGAATTGACGTAAATAGATCTGAATTGTCACACATATATATATATATAAATATGAACTGATTTAGATAGATAGATAGATAGATAGATTAACATGAATTGACGTAAATAGATTGAATTGTCACACATATATATAAATATTAACTGATTTAGATAGATAGATAGATAGATAGATAGATAGATAGATAGATAGATAAAGATAAACATGAATTGACGTAAATAGATCTGAATTGTCACACACATATATAAATATTAACTTTAGATTTAGATAGATAGATAGATAGATAGATAGATAGATAGATAGATAGATAGATAGATTAACATGAATTGACGTAAATAGATCTGAATTGTCACATATATATAAATATGAACTGATTTAGATAGATAGATAGATAGATAGATAGATAGATAGATAGATAGATAGATAGATAGATTAACATGAACTGAAGTAAACAGATCTAAATTGTCACATATATATAGACATAAACTGATTTAGATAGATAGATAGATAGATAGATAGATAGATAGATAGATAGATAGATAGATAGATACGAACTAATTGAGATAGATTACATTATTTATATTTCTAACTTCATATCTCAGGAATATTGTTTGCAATGAGGATGTGTATTGTCATGCAGCAAATAAGCGGTCGACTTTTTTATAAAAAAAAACAAGATAAACAAATGCTTAAACATTGACAGATGTTGACCGATCTACCTACACACATAAACGCACATACATAATAACGTTTCTGTCTCTGTCTTTCACTATATATATAACGATTAGAAAGTTCCTTAACACATCGCCAAGCAAATTACAGGAGGTTAACGTGTTCAAGATGAGTAAAATATTTTTTGCAAATAACGTGCTCATTATTAATGCAAATAGAGCTACAATATTTGTCTATGTATTTGAGATTACATTACAATTCTTACATTACACTGTTTGGACTATTGTCCTTTTCTTATTGCCATATTTATGACGTTTCAGCCATTATACGCTCTAGCCTTCTTCAGGTGCAAGAAATTTTGAAACGAACCCTTTATTTTGATCATGCTCATTATATACAGGAATAAGATGCTCCTATTCTCTTATATACGAGGACACTATTGTAGAGTAGAGTAATTATACTGACTAGCAGTTCACTAGCAGTGTATCTACTTCACGCAGCGTGCGAGTCTTGTATTTATGATATACTATTATTCCCAACCACCGTTTTGGTGATAACTCACGCAGTAACCTTTCAGATTTACAACATACTCCAGTGATCAAAATAAAAGGTTTGGTTCAAAATTCCTCGTACCTGAAGAAGGCTGGTGCGTACAACGGATGAAACGACGTAATCATGTCAAAAATAGGGCAATAGACCGAACAGTTTAAGTAATATAAGAACTACAATAATTAACAGAAAAATAGAAGGTTCGATTACTTATCATCTGACTTGAAGTTTCACAGATAAAGTTCCGCTCGTCAGGATAAGATTAATCTGATCGATATTTGTTAAAAAGATGATAATGATAATTAATACCTGAATAGATTTATCGATATGTTAATAATTAAAAAAAATTCATATTGGTAATAGATTTATCTTAACTTGACAAATAAATCTGTCTACTGAACACGAAACTGCATGATTTTTATCACTTTATTTTCTCTCTCTCTATCCAACACACACACACACACACACACACACACACACATATATATATATATATATATATATATATATATATGAGAGAGAGAGAGAGAGAGAATGGCAGACCTGTAAAGACGGGGAGGATAAGCCAAAAGGTGATATCCAATTAATATAAATTATTGATTAGATAAAAATAGTGAGCTCGATATATATTTTCTAGAGCATTATAAAATATTGAGAGGAAAACTCAACACATATTTGGACAGTTATAAAGACATGTTTGCGCAAGTAAATATATGGTTTCCTTCGTCTGTTTTCTGCACATTATTCTGATGTATCTATTCTCAATGTACTTCCAATTTAAAGCTTCAATTCCTCTATCAAAATAGTTTTCTTTTAATATTCTGAGTGAATTTATTTATTTTTTAACGGTTTGAATGAAACAGTGGAAGTAAATTTACACTCTCGGAATAAATCTTGGTTTATAACCATCTAAATATGTGTTGAGGTTTCCTCTCAATATTATATATATATTGTGTATTTGGGCAACAATCTTTTATGCAAGTTTCGTAAAAAATGACAAACTATTAGGTATTACCATTAAGTTTTTATATAATATTTCATGTGTTCTTATGATTTTTTCTTTTCAGAACTCAACATCGAAAAAAATTAGAAAAACATAATTTCATTTCTCATTAAAAATTTATTAACATTTTGGTCTTAAATAATAACACAATTTAGGATTACATACAAACATTCTTTAAAATAAAAAAAAACCTTTCATTGTAATTGCATTTCAAACTTTATCATGAAACTATTTATTTCCCATCAATATCTCTTGATCACGTGATGAAACGTAAAAGAAACATAGGTTTCAATTTTAGGGGTCGTGTGTAAGGAAAACATGATATAAAATCAGTTTTGTTATTTTGAATTTCTAAGGATACAGTAACAACATTTCCAGTCACATCATTTTCATATAATAAATAAGCAGTCGTCTTATACTATACTACAAGTATAAGGTAAATCCATGAAAATTTGCTATATTTTTTTTACCTCGTCTTATCTAAAGGTCACTTTATACGCGGATATATATATATATATATATATATATATATATATATATATATATATATATATATGAGTGGTGAATCTAGCTGATCGATGTTACTTGGGCTAAGTACGAATGTTTTCACAAAATTGAGTACACAACAATTTGTGATATCATATTCTACAGAATGATTAATCATCTAATTCAGTCTTTTGGAAATAAAATAGGAACTGGTACCATTCTTGATAAATCGGGGAGCCGAGTTCGAATTCCAGCTGAATTCCTTGCATTCACTTACTCCCAAATACCCTTGAGAAAGGTATTAATCCGTCTCTCCCCTCGAGTTATGGGTTAAATAATAGGACAGATTGGGTTCTGTAGCCTTGGCTGTCAACCAGTCTACCACAGAAAGCAATGGCAACCTGCTGCGGGATAATTAGTCAGTCAGTCATGTCTCTTTCGAGACATGATCGCCAAACCGTGCATTACGTATGGCATTTAACTGACTGACTATTCTTGAGTCATTGTTCGTCTTAAGAATGAGCAAATTTTGTCCAAAGTTAAAAATCATTTTTCATTTTCAACCAAAGATGGTTCTGATAGCTTAATCATTTTGCAGACATAGCAGACAAGGAATCACATTTTACGAAGTAAAAAACCAAAATAATATTGCTGAAATTGCGCTTTTACAATTACATTTTATTTATAGAAATGCACAAGCTGCACCCTAATGTACGTCCGTGTATCCCTGGTTAGAAAATTGTCCCCAAGGTAACCCGCAGTCTTCAGTTTTTGGAACCAGTCTGCAGGGTGTTCGTAGATTCCAGCAATCCACTACCGTCTTTTCAATATGGGGGAGTTTGTAACTCTATAAACAACAAATTCTGATGATCAATGAAGCATCATTTTAATTGTTTTTTTAACCAACTTTCCATCTTCTGACATCATTTATTTGGAATTTTTTTTTCTCATTTCAATCATCAACAATTTCTTTTCTGCCACCCACAACACCAGCATCATAATCAAAAATCATCATCATCATCAATAGATTTCTCGCCTCTCTTTCTCGGTCCTCCTCCGTTCTTCTAATGTTTGTTTCTGAAAATTTTCAAGTGCGCTATTATTATGACCACGTCGTAATGTTTTTACCTCTGTTGGTCATGGCGCCATGATTTCACCTATCTGCCTCCAACTCCCTCCACCATTTCCCGCCTCTTCTCACTCATTTTATATAAACAACGACATTGACTTGTTGGCAAATTTTCTTGCTCGTGCGTGCACGCACACACACGCACACACACACAGAAAGAGAGAGAAAGAAAATGACTAAGACATTTATACAGAAGCCATCGACGTCCTAATGGCGCTAAAGGAATTAAATATTTTGATGCTACAAAAATATTTCAGTTTCATCACAACGAATTATATATTTGTCAGCGAATGTCTGAAAAATATCTTCACGTGTATCACAGATGTGTTTTTCGTTACCACTTTCTCAGAAAAATTGCTTACATATAATATAAAATTATACCCACGCACACATTCACACACATATATATATATATATATATATATATATATATATATATATATATATAGTAAAATGTAATAAATATCATAAAAATTGATAAATATATGTAAAGTAATAAATAGATACATATTTATTTATCTCTTTTTAGGATTATACCAATGCACACATTTATATCACACACACACACACACACACACACACATATATATATATATATAGATATATATAATATAAACTTATTTATAAATGGAACTTTGTCTGTGTGTGTGTGTCTGTGTGTGTGTTTGTGTCCGTTACCTAAAGACTCCAAAACGGCTGAACCTATTTTCTTGAAAATTTACACAGTTGTACTATAAGCGTCTGCGAGTGTTCTTAGCTAGGTTTTGTGTCGAGGTATACCCGATAAATATCGAAAATCGATAATCGAAAAAATTGGGTTATAGAAGGAGTTGTCCCATTTTAATCAAATTTGATATACTCATAAACAAAGACATAAGAAACGATATTCAGAAGTTTCAAGGTTGCAGTTCTTACAATAGTGCAGAAAATCGATAATATATACATTCATTGTTCTTTCAGTCTACGGTTTCGCTTTATCTGGAAACAACTATTGCTTTTTAGTCTTTCGTGCCAAAGTCCAAAGAGTCTGAGCTCCAGGACCATGGATTAGTTTTAAAGCTTTCATTACACCCGAGCAACACCGGGCTATACTGCTAGTATATATATATATATATATATATATATATATATATATATATATCTTCTATTCTTAATTCGTACAGCGTCAGTCAAAGTACATTTTTGTATATCCTCGCTATCAAAACGGAATAACCCATTATTTACCGGGCTATACTGCTAGGATTTTTTTTAATCATATCACCACGGGCAAGGCGGTAAGGCCACTGGTGTGCAGGGGGCTACGTAAGAGTGAAAAGATTGAAAAAGAGAAAGCCGGAAACCACATCCTAAACAGGGAACAAGGGATGAGCCTCTACACCTGTTCAATAGACGTGGGTGGACTGTGAACCGGGCGATAGTTCAGTCTATCTACTCCAATTGTAAAAAAAAAATAAGGAAAAGTGAAAAGATTGGAAAAGAGAAAGCCGGAAACCATATCCTAAACAGGGAACAAGGGATGAGCCTCTTCACCTATTCAATAGACGTGGGTGGAGTGTGAACCGGGCGATAGTTCAGTCTATCTACTCCAATTGAAAAAAAAATAAGGAAAAGTGACAAGATTGGAAAAGAGAAAGCCGGAAACCACATCCTAAACAGGGAACAAGGGATGAGCCTCTACGTCTGTTCAATAGACATGGGCGGAGTGTGAACCGGGCGATAGTAATACGGAATGCTAGAGAAAAACAATGACAAACATCAATATTGTAATATGGGCTCTGGTAAGAAAATAATTAGAGATATTATGTTAATAAGTCCCATAATTCAAGAAAACATGACCCAGTGGATAAAAATGTTGGTTGAATCCAGTGACTTGACCAAATGAGTTGTGGCTACAGCAAAGATGAACAAAAACTTACAGAGCCGAGTCAAAGGGAAATAACTGGGACTTCTGGAAGTGGCATGATTCATGAAATGTAAACAATCTACCTCCAGTGGACAAAATAAAGGTTTAGCCATAATTCTAATTACCTGAAAAATGTCAGTGCGTACAACGACCGAAAATTTGTGAATATGGCAACAAAGATGAGAAAATCAGTCCAAACAATGTAAATAGTGTAAATAATTACAATACCTCATCTCAGAAATAGAGACAATTTTTAATTAATGCATTCAACGTTATGGATAAAGAATAGTAAATTTATATGTATGTAATGTAATTAAAGAGTTCAATTCAGAATTGCCTGTAGTTTACCCAGATTGATATACACCTGATGAAGGCCAGAGTGCAAAACGGCCGAAACATTGTGATAACAAGGATGGGGATGATAGTCTGAATGGAAATAGTGTAATTCAGACAAAAAAATAAACTTTAAAAGAAATACATTTTTTTTGCCTACGTAAAACCATTGATTTTAGCTGAATCCTTTTCTAAATTTTAAGATTTGTTAACAGCCTTTTACACAATTATCCCATAGAAATTTATGTCAAGACCAAGATTGATTGTAGACCATTTAACAATTATTTCCTCCGAGAAACATTTTTTTAAAGATTTTCTGATAATTCTGAAAGCATTTTTAATCGCTAGTTTTAAAAGGTGACATTAAATAAAAAAGAACGATTTTTAGAAAACATCATTATCGTTTTTTGTGATAGAATCTTTAAAGGAAAATTCATAGAAAATGAAATCGAATGAATGAGACGTTTTTTTTTATTTATTTATTTCTAGCGCTTAATTAACTCCAATTCTGCAGGTGATTTTATTCCCCCCCCCCCTTGGCCTATGACAATAGCAACAACTATGATTTTATTTTATTTCCCCCTTGGCCTATGACAATAGCAACAACTATGATTCTCACTAAAATTAGAAACCTTTAAGGCGATCGAGGAAACAAAAATTTAGTGTGCAATCATATTTCTATTGCGTTTCCTGTGCTGTGTCCCTTCAACACTAGGACGATCATGGATCTCTACATCTTCCTATCCCTTGTACCACTAAGCCATGTTTTAAGGAGAATGGGAACTACAAGAAAACTGTTGCTAACAATCAGAAAAGGACAGCCAAAATTTTAGGACACATCATGAGAAAAGAAGTTTTAGAGAATTAAGCACCCACAAGGCATATTGAAGGTAAGAGAATAAGGAGAAAACAAGTAACCTACTCAAGGAATCAGAGTAAACACTAAAAAAAAAGGAATAGAAGGACCCAAACGAATAAGAGGGTTGATAAAAAGAAAGAGTAATAAAAAATAGGATGTTATGGAGAGCTATGACTGCACAAGGCCTGAAAAAATAGCTAATGTAATCTCGGTTTTGGCTTTTTTGTATAATCATATCGCCCCAAGCAAGGCAGTTTACTGTCACTGGTGCGCAGGGGGTTCCATAGAAGGAAAGTTATGAGAAAAAGTGACAGGTTATAGGAGGTGTCAGGAAGTGGGTAAGAAAAGGATGAGAAAACTGATGAGAGTGGAGTGGACGGAGAAAGGAGCATGAGAGAGATGATGCAAGTTAGTGAGATAGAAGATGACTATGGATTTTACATTTAAACTCTTCGAGATTGTAGCTGTCGGGGAAGCAAGTAAACGGAAGGGAATTCCACAGGCGGGAAGTGCGAGAAAAGAAGCTGTTAGTGTAGAACTTGCGTTTACGTTTTATTGGTTTCACAGTAAAAGGGTGGGATCTAGTTGCTAATCTTGAGGCTCGAGTAAATTCATATATAGGGGACACCAGTGAGTTAAGTTAATCGGAGCAGAAGCCGTGAAAGTATTTGTAGAAAAGACATAGGGAAGCCATCTTGCGCCGGTGAGAAAGTGACTGTATCTGAGCTGCCAAATCGGGATCGATTACATTACATATTCTCCGTTGGATTTTGTCAAGGACCCCCAGGTGGATAGCAGAAGCACCCGACTAGATATGGCAGCAGTATTCAACGCACGGGCGGATGGTAGATTTATATATGTGGAGGATGATTTCAGACGGGAAAAAACTTCCTGGCCATACACAGAGAACCGACCTTCTTAGCAGCGAATTTATCTATGAATTCTATTTATTCATTCCAGTTGAGGCATGTTGTGAGAGTTAACCCGAGAAGGCGCAGTGTTTACAACAAAAAGCTTTATCATAATACTTTGATGTCTAATTTTTGCATTTTTGTTGTGGATCTTCGTCGCAAATTCGTTGTGTAGTTGTGGCGAAACTTCGCCGTAAAGTTGTAGTGACCGGTTCGTGCCGGAAGTAAGACACGGAACAAGAAGGTTCACAACAGTGTGTTATTATAGAAGAAGAAAAAAGATATTCAAAAGAAGTGTTAATAATAATAATATAAAAATAAATGACACCGAAAGTATTATTACGTTGCCTGGTTAGTAGCTGTTGATAACTGACTTGTTAACTGCTGTACTTGGCTATGTTAACTGCTCGTAACTGCTCATCACTGCTCCCAACTACCTGCTCTCTAGAGGTCACACGGGTAATCTAGATGTAGCAAGACGAAGAGTTCATTCCTCGTAGGAGGGCACATAACATTTTTAATATATATTCACACAGACACACACACACACACACACACACACACACACACACACACACACACACAGAGAAAGAAAGAAAAAAGAACCACTATCATACTTCTTTTTTAGGTGCTATGTGTCTTCATCACGTGGGCGATCATGGCTCTCCACATCTTCGGTACTGAAATTACAATATCAGTATTGCGCACTTCCCATTCAATTCCGTGTTGGCCAAAGTGGAAAATTTGTGACTAGAATTCATCTTAGCGCAAAGAATTGGTGTTCGTTAAGGAACGAATCTCATGAATAATTAGTAGCTCTAATCGATGATTCGCCTCCTGGTAGCTTATTCGAAGTTTGTCTCTCATGCCTTCAGCGTGTGTGCCAAATCCTCCAACCCGTCTTTCAATCATTATGCGTACCAGAGGTTTCAATTGATCCTTTTTTTCTTTAATTTTTCTCGAAACTTCCCTGTTGTCCACATGGCATTTTCAGGATTCTACTGTAGAACTACATCTGTGTTGCCTGAAGTTTCCTCTACATGTGTAAAAATTGTCCAGGATTCACTGACAAAGCAGTCTTGATAAAACACGTCAGTTAAGCACCGTTTTCTAACAAAATTTTCCTGTTTCTTAATACTTTGTTTAGCTTTTAGACGGCAATTTTCGCAATTCCAATGCACCTTCAGATTTCTGGCACATTTTCTGTCATTTGTCAAAACACCTTTAAAGGTGTCGCTAATTTCAGTCTATTTTAAAATTTTCCAGAAATGAGAAATTAAGTTACGGTAATGACTACAGCTACCTTTCATTAATATTACATATTAAATGTTATAAATGCAAAGTCGGTATCTAATAAAACTATTTTTTCTCTCTTGAAAGAAACATTTTCTTTGTCTATAGATTAAGATTCATGAGCTTCGTTGCTTAGCTGACACCAATTCTTTGCACTAAACAGAATTCCAGTCACAAACCCTCCACTCCTGCCAACACAGAACTGAACGAAAAATACTCGATATGCTATTGTAATTTCAGTATTGAGAGATCAATGGCTGACAACATTGATTACAAATAACTACAAGAGGATATTATTCGTATAATTGTATGTTAAAATGTGTCCATGCCAGTGAAAAAGAAGTTCTGTTTGATACTCTATAACCCATATAAATGCCGATATATAAGAACATAAACGCAATATTTGAGCAGCTAATGATGTATATATTTAAGCAAATAGTGTAACATTACAAACCGTTGATCCCGTTAAAAATACGATTGTGAGGAGAAAAAATATAATTCTGCTTGTTCCTTCGTAATGAGCGTATGTTATGTTCTGACAATACCTCATACATAATGGTCTATTCAGTTTTGATTGCGAAGAAAAACAGAAAAGACATATCAGAGACGCTGTTTATTTTGAATTAAATAAGGAAAGAAATAAAGAGAGGAGGAAGTGAAGAAGAAAGAAAGAAGTAAAGACATAAAGAAAGGAAAAGAAGGAAGGAAATAAATAAAAGAAAAGAAAAGAAAGAAAAAAGAAAGAAAGAAAGAAGAGAAATAAAGAAAGTGGGGTGATAGCGTTCTCATGTGGTTAAAACGTCTTCAGTGAAAATTGCCAAGGAATAGTGTAAATCGCAAGAAATTCGAATAATCCTGGGAGACTTGAATGCAAAGTAAGTAAGGGGGGAGAGAACGGGTAACAGTTGGCATCTTCGTATCAGGAAATCGCAATCACGGACTAGAAAAATAGGCCCAATTGTGTACAGCGAATGACCAGGTCATAACCAAAACTTTGTTTCAAGAACACCCAAGACGATTATGAACATGGAGAAGTTCAGGAGGTGACACAAAAACCAAATTGATTATATAACATGTTCATACAGAAGATTCAGGAATGCAGTTGTTCATTGTCCATTGTCCAAATGCCGACTGTGGAAGTGATCACCTCCCGGTTATATGCAAACCAGGGGTGAAACTGCGAAGAATGAAGACGCTTGGTACAGCACCCAACCTGCAGGAAATGTACACGGATAGAGTGAAAAAAAATATGCAAAATATAAATTCGAAATGAGGACTCAAAATGGGACGTACTAAAGAAAGTATTAGTGACATCGGTCAATGACATCGTCCCAAAGAAAAACAAACGTAGAAAAAAGAAATGAGTGGATCACAGATGAGATTCTTGACATAATGCAAAAGAGACCGAAAATAATGCCAAGACATGGAACGGAATACAGGAAACTACACAAAGAAATAAGGAGCAAATGCAGACAGGCAAAAAAAAAAGAAATGGCTCAAATGCGTAGAAATAAAGAGACTAATAAATGAGACATGTATAAAAATTAAGAGAAGTAACAAGACAAAAGACGTGCTCACCATAAAAATCCAAGAATAAAACATTCATATTAGAGAAGGAGGAAATACTTCAGCAGTGGGAAGAACACATATGAGATCGTTTCCACGACAAGAGAGAGCAACCGGCAATACACAAAATTACCGACAGATCGGAAATATTCAAATCCGAAGTAGAAACTGCACTGGCCAAACTGACTAGAAACAAAGCAGCTGGAACAGACTGCATTGTAATAAAGATGTTAGCAGCCTTAGATGATTTCGGGGTAGACAAAAATCACATAAATTATAAATTAAATATACAACAGCAGCGAAATCCCGGAAGACCTAAACAGATCGATTTTCATAGCACTGCCTAAGAAGCCAGGTGCAAACGAATGGCAACTCCACCGAATAATCAGCTTCATGAGTCGCGGAACAAAATTCATCATCCGAATTCTGATGAATAGAGCGTGCAGCAGAATCAGGCCGGAGATAGGACAAGAAAAGTGCGACTACGTAAAGACATTCGATAAAGTACGCTACAAAAACCTGATAGAGACGCTCGGCAATATTGATATATTCAGGAGTAATCAAGAACCTGTACTGGCAGCAAATTGCTTGCATACTGTCAGGAAACAAGTTCAGCAGAAACACAAAGGTAGAAAGGGGTGTAAGACAAGGATGGATGTGTCTTATCACTAGATCTATTCAAGCTATAAAGCGAGACAATTCTGAGAGTTCTAGAAGTCCTGCCAGGATTCGTCATTGGCGGTCGCAATCTGAACACTATAAAATACGCAAATGATACAGTACTGATAGCAGATACAGAAAAGAAACTACAAAATCTCCTACATGAAGTAGTTAAAGAAAGCGAAAAGAAAGGACTACATTATAAACTACAAAACAAAAACAAAAACAAAACTGAATGCGTAGTAATCTGTGAAAAGAGCAGCCCAAAATGCCAATTGCAAGTTGGCGATACTAAAATCAAACAGGTGGCAAGTGTTCTAACAGAGGACGGAAAGTGAGATACGAAAACTCAAAGGCGTATTGGCATGGCTAAGGATGCATTCCAGAAACTAAGTAGAGTATTAAGAAACAAGAAAACTTTGCTGGAAACAAAGAAGAGAGAACTGTATTGTTATGTGATGTCAGTTCTCCTATATGGCAGCGAATGCTGGACAATCTCATCAAAGATGAAGGAAAAACTTGAAGCAACAGAAATGTGGTTCTACAGAAGGATGCTGAGGATACCATGTACAAAACAGGTGAACAACGACGTGGTTTTGGAGAAGATGGAAATGAGAAAGGAACTGATACATAACATCAGGAAAAGACAGTTGAAGATTTTGGAACATGTAATAAGTCTCGTGCAGTGGATATCGACTCGAAACGAGAAATCGGGGAGCCGAGTTCGATTTCCAGTTGAATTCCATGCATTCTCTTATATATATATATTCTCTTATATATATATATATATATATTTATATATATATATATAATATTAAATATAAACTTGTCCAATCTGGAAAATAATAACTCTACTATCAATAACAGTATTCCTACCCAAAATAATTGTAACTGCCTAAATAACAGAATCTACCCACGAACGGTTAATGTATGACCGAATGTATAATTTTCAAATTTTCTGAAGGCGCTGTTAGATCTTATTTTAGTTCAACTAAGAACAAATGGAAAAATCGGGTCTATAACCATAAATTAACTCTAAATAATCATAAATACAAGAATAACCCTGCCATCTCCAAATATTTTTGCCAATTAAAAAAAGAAAAACACTTATTACCTGGCACATTATCGCGAAAACCAAATTTTATACTGGAATAAAAAAAATAGATGTAACTTATGCCTTTTAGAAAAACATATGTGCGTTGTGGTGCAGTATATATCGACTTGGAATGAAAAATCGGGGTGCTGAGTTCGAATTCCAGTCGAATTCCTTGCATTCACTTACGCACAAATACCACTGGGAAATGTATTAATCCGTCTCTTCCCTCCAGTTATGGGTTAAATAATAGGACAGATTGGGTTCTATAGCCTTGATTGGCAATCAGTCTACTGCAGAAAGCAATGGCAACCTACTGCGGGATAATCTTCTGCCCAGTCAGTCATGTCTCTTTCGAAACATGATCGCCCAAAGCATGCATCACGTATGGCACTTAACTGATTATAATCTTAAGACAGTTGAATAACCCTAATATATTAAACAATAGAAGTGAATTAATGACCACATGCAAACATAGAAATAAATAACTGCTTAAATACTTAGAGCCTGACTAAACTGACTGATATTCTGACTTTTCATTTTTCTTTACTTTTATAGTTATTTCTATACCTATTTAATTATTTTTAATTTGTTATTTATATGACATTTTCTTTTATTATTATTATTATTATTATTATTATTATTATTATTATTATTATTATTATGTCATGTTTGATCATATTTCGATTTCTGCTATGGTCATACTACCAACCAAGTGTTGCGGGAAGACCTAAGGCAGGTCGTGGCGTGTTGTTATGGCTCCATTTCATGTTTTTTCTATCTCCCCTATCATCCCTACATAGACAAAGTTCTCTTTAGTGTGTGGGCTGTACTTAATAAGACAATCTTTTGTATATCTCTTAAGCTGGGGTTTCCCGGGATTCTTTCAATGTGTAGTTTTGTTCCATTTTTTATCATTCCAAGTGCACCCACTATCACTGGCACAACTCTTGTTTTCAATTTCCACATTTTTTCCATTTCCATTTATTATTATTATTATTATTATTATTATTATTATTATTATTATTATTATTTATATAAGCATAAAACATATATGTATATATCCATTTTATTTTCTTCTCATTTTTTAAATGCTTTTGTTAACAGAAAATAAATAAAAATAAAGTAAATTAAAAAAACAAAAGTTACCCCACTTCTAGCATACTTTAAATTTGCCCCCACGAAAAAAAAAAATTAAAAAAACAAAAAACAAAAACAAAAAACACATCCGCGATTTTACTTTCATTTGTAGGTTGCGGCATGGACTAAATTAAAATGAAAAACTTGACATCCCAGATTTATAACTTATAACGCTAGTTCCCAAAAACAAAATTAAAATTCTAAAACCAGTCAGTTCATATGCAGCGTTGTGCAGGAAGCTCCGATTCATCCTTTAGACGCAGGATAATATGTATAGTAATTAATATATATATGCCATAATAGCAATATAGCCCGGCGTTGCTCGGGTGTAATGAAAGCTTTAAAACTAATCCATGGTCCTGGAGCTCAGAGACTCTTTGGACGTTGGCACGAAAGACTAAAAAGCAATAGTTGTTTCCAGTTAAAGCGAAACCGTAGACTGAAAAGACTGAAAAAAAAAACCGTAGACTGAAAGAAAAATGAATGAATGTAAGTCAAATTTTGATTTCCTGCTATCGATATCAAATAAGTTTTTTTCGTCGTAAACTGAATTTTGAAGGCTAAATGAGTCCTCTGAGTAAATGGTATCATGGCTGAGACTAAGAACTACAATTATACCTACTTAGAGCCAAACCCGAAGCAAAAACTAAAATAAAAGGGCAGAAAAAAATACAGACATACAGGAAGATAAACAGACACACACAAACATCCAGCCCTTTATATATATATATATATATATATATATATATATATATATATTATCGATTCTCCGCACTACTGCAAGAACTACAACCCTGAACGCTCCGAATATCGTTTCCCACGTCCACGTCCATGAGTGTATCAAACTTGATCAAAATAGGACCGCTCCCTCCACAACCCGACCCCCTCGATTATGGATTTTCAACACTTATCGGGGGCACCTTGACGCAAAACCCAGCTAAGAACTCCCGCAGACGCCTACAGTACAACTGTGTAAATTTTTAAGAAAATCGGCTCAGCCGCCCCGGAGTCTATAGGCAACAGACACACAGACACACACACACACACACACACACACACACACACACACACACACACACACACACACACACACACACACACACACACACACACACACACACAGAGTTCCATTTATAAATAAGTTTAGATTCTAAAATGAGCTCCCAATTCAAAATGTCTTTCAGATCTGCCACATTTGCTTAAAATGTCCTTCAAATTTCTAATAACTTCTAGATATGTGACTTTTCTTTAAAATGTTCTCATGGCAAAACAAAATATACCAACATTTTTATACTAGTTGTAGTAATTAAATAAGTAAAGAATGATAACAAGCAATAATTTAGACTTAGGGTGATATTCTAATAAATATTATTTCTTCTCCACTTAGAAAAACAATAGTTTTTAAAGAGGTGGAGTTGGTAGATATTTCTATAATAAATTTAACAGTATTATACCATAGTCCAAGGTTAGTTACCCCAAAGGACAATGAGAACATAAAATGTTTAAGCATTTAAGTAGAATGACTATATAAAATCAATAGTCAAATACGCCGCTAAGAAAGTCGGTTCCCTGTGCAGAGCCAGGAAGCCCTTCCCGTTTGAAACAATCCTGCACATATAAAAATCCACCACCCGCCCGTGCACTGAACACTGCTGCCACATCCGGTCAGGTGCTCCCGCCATCCACCCAGGTGAACTTGACAAAATCCAATGGAAAATCCGTAATGTGATCGACCCCAACTTAGAAGCTCAGATACAGTCACCTTCTCACCAGTGCAATGCGGCTTCCCTGCGTCTCCCCCACAAATACCCTCATGGTCTCCGCTCCGATGAACCCAGCTCACTGGTGCCCCCTATATATGAATTTACTCGAGCTACAAGATTAGCAACCAGGTCCCTCCCTTTTAATGTGGAACCAAGAAAATGTAAACGCAGATTCTACTCCAGTAGCTTCTTTTCTCACACCTCCCGCCTGTGGAACTCCCCTCCATCTACCTGCCTCCCCGACAGCTACAATCTCCAAGAATTTAAATGCAATAATCATCTCCTATCTCACTAACCTGCATCCTCTCTCTCATGCTCCTTTCTTTGTCCACTCCACTCTCATCAGTATTTTCATTCTTCTCTTGCCCACTTCCTGACACCCCTTATAACCTGTCACTCTTTCTTATAACTTTCCTCTTATGTAACCACTTGAAAAACAGTGGCAGTAAAATTCCTTGCTTGGGGCGATATGATTATAAAAAATTTTCATTATAATGTGGATATAACGTGGGAGATCAATCTTACAATACAATCAATATATAAACTGATCCCTCACTTTATGACCACAGTCATCCTTCTCTTACCCTCTTCCTGACACCCCCCATAACCTGTCGCTCTTTCTCATAACTTTCCTCCTATGTAACCCCCTGCAAATCAGTGGAAGTAAAATACCCCGCTTGGGGCGACATGATTATAAAAAAAAAAAAAATTTAAAAAAGCATATACATAGGTTTTGTAAGTATTGTATTAATTAGAAGTATAAGATGATATTTTATTCATTCTACTTGTTTTTCTATATCAGTCTTTAGAATTAAGACATTTTGAATTTTGTGTGCTAAGTTTACATAGTGTTGTGGGTGATAAGTAGTCAGTAATTACTTTTGCACAGATGCAATGTTGCATAGCTGTTATATCCCTTGTTCCCTGTTTAGGGTGTGGTTTCCGGTTTTCTTTTTTACTCTTTTTCATTTTTTTTTTCAATTGGAGTAGATAGACTAAACTATCGCCCGGTTCACACTCCACCCACGTCTATTGAACAGGTGAAGAGGCTCATATCTTGTTCCCTGTTTAGGATGTGGTTTCCGGTTTTCTTTTGTCCGATCTTTTTACTCTTTTTTTTTCTTTTCCAATTGGAGTAGATAGACTAAACTATCGCCCGGTTCACACTCCACCCACTTCTATTGAACAGGTGAAGAGGCTCATCCCTTGTTCCCTGTTTAGGATGTGGTTTCCGGTTTTCTCTTTTCCAATCTTCTTACTCTTACGTAGCTCCCTGCGCATCAGTGGCGTTACCGCCTTGCTTGGGGTGATATGATTAAAAAAAAAATATATATATATATAGGGAACAGTCACACACAGACTCACAGATTGCCTTTTATATATATAGATTAACCCTCTAGGGCCATTCGTATCATATTTGATACAGTATTTCCCTATAAGGAAACATTTGGTATTTCCCTATAAGGAAACATTTGGTATTCATTGACTGAGCAGTCAGTACTGCTTTCATTTGAAATTTACAAAATATTTCTCTTAAAAATTTTTTCAGGAAAATATTTCTTTAAAGGCTTGTTTTCATACTGTATCAAATATGATATGAATGGCTCTAGAGGGTTAAAAACGGCGTAGTTCGAAATGTGGCTCTTGATATCGTTCGACAGGGATTAGCATATTCAAGAGCTATCGGACGAATATTTGGCCTAACCCAATCGTTCTTAACAAATTGTGTAGAGAAGGTCGGGTTGAATGGACAAGGTTCCAGTTCATTCGATATTAATGCAGGAGTCTCTTTATCTTTGAATCTATGGTGTTTTTTATCTTCATAAACGACCTTTGCAACTAGGTATGTTTACAGATGACATAACTATTATCTCCGTTGTTAGTAACAAGTTCGGCAGATCCGACAAAGTAAAACTGGCAATCTACAATCAGTGCTTCTATGGGTTAAGCAACGGCTTGAAAATTTTAACGCCTCCAAAGCAAAGCTGCTTTCATTTAATCACATTTTCTGTATGGCTGATTCTAGACTCTAGGGGAGCAATTCATTGTGCTTTCTTAGACCCATCCCTTGTTCCCTGTTTAGGATGTGGTTTCCGGTTTTCAATCTTTTCACTCCTTTTCATTTTTTTTTCA
This sequence comes from Ascarosepion bandense, assembly GCA_037127315.1. Taxonomy (NCBI): domain Eukaryota; kingdom Metazoa; phylum Mollusca; class Cephalopoda; order Sepiida; family Sepiidae; genus Ascarosepion; species Ascarosepion bandense. The sequence goes on from JBBBDQ010000369.1 coordinate 1,452,223, forward strand.
ATTGGAGTAGATAGACTAAACTATCGCCCGGTTCACACTCCACCCACGTCTATTGAACAGGTGAAGAGGCTCATCCCTTGTTCCCTGTTTAGGATGTGGTTTCCGGTTTTCTCTTTTCCAATCTTCTTACTCTTACGTAGCTCCCTGCGCATCAGTGGCGTTACCGCCTTGCTTGGGGTGATATGATTAAAAAAAAAAAATATATATATATAGGGAACAGTCACACACAGACTCACAGATTGCCTTTTATATATATAGATTAACCCTCTAGGGCCATTCGTATCATATTTGATACAGTATTTCCCTATAAGGAAACATTTGGTATTTCCCTATAAGGAAACATTTGGTATTCATTGACTGAGCAGTCAGTACTGCTTTCATTTGAAATTTACAAAATATTTCTCTTAAAAATTTTTTCAGGAAAATATTTCTTTAAAGGCTTGTTTTCATACTGTATCAAATATGATATGAATGGCTCTAGAGGGTTAAAAACGGCGTAGTTCGAAATGTGGCTCTTGATATCGTTCGACAGGGATTAGCATATTCAAGAGCTATCGGACGAATATTTGGCCTAACCCAATCGTTCTTAACAAATTGTGTAGAGAAGGTCGGGTTGAATGGACAAGGTTCCAGTTCATTCGATATTAATGCAGGAGTCTCTTTATCTTTGAATCTATGGTGTTTTTTATCTTCATAAACGACCTTTGCAACTAGGTATGTTTACAGATGACATAACTATTATCTCCGTTGTTAGTAACAAGTTCGGCAGATCCGACAAAGTAAAACTGGCAATCTACAATCAGTGCTTCTATGGGTTAAGCAACGGCTTGAAAATTTTAACGCCTCCAAAGCAAAGCTGCTTTCATTTAATCACATTTTCTGTATGGCTGATTCTAGACTCTAGGGGAGCAATTCATTGTGCTTTCTTAGACCCATCCCTTGTTCCCTGTTTAGGATGTGGTTTCCGGTTTTCAATCTTTTCACTCCTTTTCATTTTTTTTTCAATTGGAGTAGATAGACTAAACTATCGCCCGGTTCACACTCCACCCACGTCTATTGAACAGGTGAAGAGGCTCATCCCTTGTTCCCTGTTTAGGATGTGGTTTCCGGTTTTCTTTTGTCCGATCTTTTTACTCTTTTTTTTTCTTTTCTAATTGGAGTAGATATACTAAACTATCGGCCGAAGTGGAGTGATTGTATTAAATCAATTGATAGGTTTACTGTGATGAAATTCACTGTGTCGTGCCAGACAATTTTCTTGTCAGAATCAATCTTGCACATTTATAAATCTTTCATTCTTCCGTGCAATGAACGCTGCTGCAATATCTGGTCTGGTGATAGTAATGTAATTGATCCTGATTTGACCGAAGAGATGTATGAACCAGGCGACAGAACTGATTGAAGAAAGAAAAAAATAGTAAACCGAATTTCAGAGTTTAAGCGGAGACGGTAAAAGATTTTAGAAGCAGCCGGAAATCCAATCTTAAACAGGCATCAAGGGATAAACCTCTACGCGAGGGAGTGAGAACCAGACGATAAGCGAAACCTATCTACTCCAGTTAAATGGGCATGAATTCTTGGGAAAGATAGTGGAGTGATTGGACGTTGTTTTCTGCAAGGTTTGAAATTCAGAGTAACTATTCTCTGAGACCAAAGCCAGATATTTCGGCCTGCCCTATTATTTAACCTATAGATTGAAGAGAAGAAATGGATAAATAGTTTTTCTAAGGGCAGTTGTGCAAAAGCGAGCTTAAAAGCATCGGGCAGAATTTGAACTTGTCTCGCCGATCGCATTTTACGCGCCGATGAGCACTCCGCACGCACACCCATAAGAGTTGTTACAGTACAATAAAGAAACGATTTTTTGTTAATCTTTTATGAAGTTAGATGAAACCGATCCCAGGGCAAAGAAATGAGAAGTTGTCACTTTGTTTCAACAATTGGGAAACACCCTATATATATATATATATATATATATATAGAACCGGCGCAAATGTCACGTGCTCCAAATTATTGTTACAGTCCCTCCAATCATGTGATAGTATTCATATAAAATACAAATTTTGTTCCGTATCCAATCAATGACGATTATTCTCATCATCTTCATTATTATTATATAATTATTTATAATAAAATAATAAAAATTATTTATATAATTATTTCTTTTGTTTTATGTTTTGTATACACAATCCCTTCTGGGTACCAACCAGGGATATAAGGTCAGAAATAGTTTTCTGAAATTTTCACTGATCATTTTTGATCACACACATTTTACATTGATAAAGCTCTTAGTAATGTGTGAGCTGTAGTTGTGAGTACTATATTTTGTATTTCATTAAGGTGTGGGCGACTATTAATCCCTTCAATGTGTCTATGGAAATTTTTTTCCAAAAGAAAAAATCACTCTGAGGGCTCCAACTACCTCTAGAATTACTGATGTCCTCCTGTGCCAGATTTTTTAAGATTTCCAATTTAATCTTCTATAAGTAAAAGTTACATAATTTCCCGTTATCATTATTATTATTATTATTATTAGTAGTAGTAGTAGTAGTAGTAGTAGTAGTAGTATTAGTAGGTGCATCTGTTTGAGTAGACATCTGTTTTTCAAATATATATAGGGTGAAATTGAAACCTACCGGTCTGGGCACTCGAAAGTCTTATTAAAGATAATATGCCTCTCGGCATGGATCTTTTCATTTTGGTAACCTTCCTTGAAGCTAGACGCATATATATATATATATATATATATATATATATATATATATATATATTTCGTTTACAAATGGAAAATATATATATGTGTGTGTGTGTGTGTGTGTGTGTGTGTGTGTATGTGTGTGTGTAGGAGGGCATAGGTGTGTCTGAAAATTTTGCTTACTTTTCAGACAGTTTTTATGTTTAGGGCTCGCCGACAGATATTTAATTAATATTTCGGGTGGCATTCATTTGCTTGTTTGTTATTTTATCCGTAGCGACCGGTTGAAAGCAAATGGGCGTGGAAAAGGGTAAAAAAAGAACTAAAATTACATGAAATGAAGAATAAGGATGGAATTAATGAATGAAAAGAAGAAATAATTGGCAAAAAATGGCGCAAATTTTTATTAAGAAAATAAGAGAAACCCTAAAGAGAAACGACGAGAGGAAGAATTGATGGAAGCCGAACAGAAAAAGAAGAAAGAAAATAATAGAGGAATCTGAAGGACAAATGAAAAGTGGGTTGTGGGAAAGGAAAGATATTGGCGGAAAAATATGTCATTGGAAGAAAAAGTGGCACGGAAAACAATGAAAATAAAAAGTGGGGAAAAAAAACATTTTGGATTTAAGTCCAGTGTCAGAGGGTGGAAAAAAATGAGATCCGAAGACGCATTGGCATGGCCAAGGACGCATTTTCAAAAGCTAGGCAGAATATGAGAGACTGGAAGATTTCGTTGGAAACAAAGAAAAGAGTACTGGATTGTTATGTGATATGTCCTTCTATATGGCAACAAATGCTGAACAATTTTCTCAAAGATGAAGGAGAGACTCGAAACAGCAGAAGTGTGGTTCTACAGAAGGATGCTGAGGATACTCTGGACCGAACGTGTGTGCAACGTTAAGGTTTTGGAGAGAATGCAAACGAAAAAGAAACTTATACTTAGTAAGAGACAATTGAGATTTTTGGGACATGTTATGAAGAAAGAGGGCTTGGAGAATAATACTCACAGGATGGATATATATATATATATATATATATATATATATATAGAGAGAGAGAGAGAGAGAGAGAGAAAGAGAGAGAGGGAAAAGCAGTGCGAGACATACTTTATGGGCTTGAGCAAGTGGATAGCGGAGCGGGATTCAAGGGATAGGGGCAAGTGGAAGTGAAAGGAACCTTTCACACAAAGAAGAAGACTACACTGGCGTCGAGATCTCATTAATTTACTATTCAACTGGCTAGATGTTGCCGTAAGTTCTATACTAACAGTTTCTTTACCAGTACTTCTCACTTATGGAACTCCTTTCCGACTCCATAATTTCCAGCTAAATTTAATATGCAAAGACCTTACAAAGCTATAAGTCTACCATTAGTTCATGCTTAAAGTCTTGCTGCAACCTTATGCTCCTGCTATTTACCTTGAGCTCTTTGGTAAGCTCCAAAGAAGAATCTGCAATATTATATGTTCTGATCTGGAGGTTCGGCTTCAGTCACTTACCCACCGCCGAAAGGTTGTTTCTCAGTGTCATTTTAAAAAAAAATAAATACTATAATGGTAATTGTTCAGATGGACACTTCATTATGGAACCTAGACATCAATAAAGTGCAGTACTAGTTTGGCGTCCAGATTTCCTCAATTTACAGTTAAGCTGACTAGATGTAGCCGTAAGTTCTATGCTAACAGTTTCTTTTCTCGCACTTCACGCTTGTAGAACTCCCAACCTGCGCCATGTTTCCAGCTAACTTTAATCTGCAAAAATTTAAATGCAATGTCAATCGCTATCTACCGTCCTTGTGATTACGCTTTCCTCTGCCCGCTCATTATTGATGATTCTGTCTCTAAATCTTCCACACTCTGTAATCACTTGTGTCTTAGTGGCTTTACTGCCTTGCATGAAGTAATTCCCCACCCCAAAAAAAAATGTAAAAAGAAAAGAAAGCAATTTGAATGAAAAAAAAAATCTGTTTTAATTTGTGGGATAGTAGTTATCATGGTTTACATTATTTAGATTCGGACTATTGTCTACATCTTTGTCGTTGCCATCACAACGTTTAGACTGTGGTGCCCTTAGACCCTTCGTCATGTGTATAAGGATCTGGGTAAGAATTCCGAACTGACACCTTTATATACCTAAGTGGGTAGTCTATTCTTGTTTCACTGTCCATGTCTAGATATGAATTGTTTGGTTATTTTTATTTTTATTTTTAGGGGACTTTATGCCTTTACAGTGGGATACAGAGGCTACACTGTTAGGATTAAAGGCATATATCCCCACGGTGTTAAATTCAGAATAGTCCGTCTCATAGACTGAATACCACCAGAAGACAAAGAGTGTAGACTACCCTACTATTTACCGTGTAACTGTCGTGTAACTGTTGGGAAAAGAAATGGATTTATGACTTTTCCATGGACATTAGGCGAAGTGAAAGAGTGCTGATTTCACTTCCAACACCGATAACCAGTATGGTCCCCGCATATATATATATATTTCACATTTCATATTTCATATTTCACATCAATGATCTAATATTGCCTGATGACGAGGTAGAAATCTCGAAGCATAGAAATTTCCGTGTCGCAATGTATTTTTAATTAAAAACAAACAAATTTAATTATATGCTTATATATATATATATATATATATATATATGTGTGTGTGTGTGTGTGTGTGTGTGTGTGTGTGTGTGTGTGTGTGTGTGTGTTTAGGTAGCAAATTTCCTTTTAAACATGCCAGATTAAATAAATTGCAAACATTATATTTGCTTATTTAAAATAAAATCTGTTCATAATCACGGATAATCTTTCGCGTATAACAGAAATGAACTGTAACGTATGTCAGAAATGAGCTGTAACGTTGACAGATGTTATTTTCATTCATTTCTTAAGGTACCCAATTACTTTCAACCTCTTTTCTTTATATTTGAAGCAGGAAAAATGTACAGTAATTTTTAGCAACACACCTTTCGGTTACATTTGTTACTATGACTCACACCACTAAAGATGATCTCGGAAAGAGCTTGAAAGTACTTGGGTACCTTAAGAAATGAATGAAAATAATATCTGTCAACGCTACAGTTTATTTCTGACATCTTTTGTTTGTAATACGCGAAAGATTACCCGTGAGTATGAACGGATTATCCAAACCCGGTTACAGAGATAAGACCTGTAATAATTTTATGGGATTTTGCTACACACAGACAGAACAATCAAAGCTAATCGCTCAGACATTGCGATCAAAAACTGCAAAAACAGAATGTCTTTTCTTATAGTAATGTCAGTTCCTGCAGATTGTAAGATATCTTTGAAGATCTTCAATAAACTATCAAAAAACAAGGATTTTGAAGTGGAAATCTCAGAAATGTTGCACATGAGGATATCAATGATTACAATTGTAGTTGGAGCCCTCAGATTGATTGGAAGGGGTTCGGATAAACTCATTGAACGGATTCCTGGTAGAGATGCCCAGCCATAATTTCAGATTTTCCATGTTGACAAATTTCTTTAAGAATAATGCAATAAAATACAACCTAAATATTCCTTTTTTTTTTTTTTTGGAAGAAAGTAAAAATATTTAAAAAATGAATATTTATTTTATCTTTTATTTCAATCAAGAGACGTTTTCATTTTAGAATTTCATAAATTGGTACATTTTCTTAGCGCATTTAATCAGCGTTAATAATATATATATATATATATATATATATATATATATATATATGATGTTGTTGGTTCATGCATATATATATATATATGAATGTTGGTTCATGCATATATATATGTATATATATGAATGTTGCTTCATGCATATATATATATATATGAATGTTGGTTCATGCATATATATATATATGAATGTTGGTTCATGCATACATATATATATATATATATATATATATATATATATATATATGAATGTTGGCTCATGCATATATATATATATGAATGTTGGTTCATGCATATGTATATATATATATATATATATATAAATGTTGGCTCATGCATATATATATATATATACATATATATATATATATATAATACATATATACATATATATAAAACTTGGTTCATGCATATATATATACATATATATATGAATGTTGGTTCATGCATATATATATATATATGAATGTTGGTTCATGCATATATATATATATATATATATATATAAATATATATGCAAATATATATATGAATGTCGATTCATGCATATATATATACATATATATATATATATGTGAGTTGGTTCATGCATATATATATATATATGAATATTGGTTCATGCATATATATATATGAATGTCGATTCATGCATATATATATGTATATATATTATATATATATATATATATACGAATGTTGATTCATGCATATATATATATATGAATGTTGGCTCATGCATATATATATATGAATGTTGGCTCATGCATATATATATGTATGAATATTGGTTCATGTATATATATATATATATATATATATATATATATATATATATGAATGTTGGTTCATGCATATATATAGATATATATATATATATATGAATGTTGGTCCATGCATATATATATATGTATATATATACGAATGTTGGTTCATGCATATATATATATATATATATACATATATATATATATATATATGCATGAACCAACATTCATATATATCTATATCTATATATATGTGCATGAACCAACATTCATATATATTTACATATATATATATATGAATGTTGGTTCATGCATATATATATATATATGAATGTTGATTCATGCATATATATATATATATATGAATGTTGGTTCATGCATATATATATATATATATATATATATATATATATATATGACTATTGGTCTTGCATATATATATATATATATATATATATACATATATATATGAATGTTGGTTCATGCATATATATATATGTATATATATATGAATGTTGATTCATGCATATACATATTTATATATATATACATATATATATATATATATATGAATTTTGGTTTATGCACATATATATATATATATATATATATATATTATAAATGGTGATTAAATGTTCTAACAAAATTTACAAATTTAAGAAAACTTCAAATTTTACGAAAAACTCCATGTTCATACATTGAAAATATCAACTTTGGAGCTGCTATAATTGCAGAAATTTTGAATCTAAGCAACAGTGCACAAATTTTGACCGATAACGAATGGTTTTTCTACAATAAAAGGTCACAAAGATAATTTTCCCAAAAGCTTCGGCTCACAAACCCAACAAAAACTGAAGTAAGTAAATAAGCCATCAAACTGTAAAAAACATATGTGACTACTAAGGATTGCTACTCAAATCATTCAGTAGAAAAACACTGGTGATTGTATTTCTTGGTTTGAAAAAATTCAAACCAAAAACAAATATTCTCTCATAGAATATGACACAAAAAACTTTTATCCATCAGTATTTGAAAAAGGCATAATGGCAACGGTTAACGGTACATATCCGATCAGATAAATATAATCCCACATTGCCGAAAATTCATATTATTTCACAATGGCGAATCATGGATTAAAAAATCAAGCCAAGGCACATTTGATGTAATGCAAGGCTCAGTTGACGGAGCCGTTATTTTAGAATTCATAGGAATACACATTCTAAGTAAAATTTATGACATAATCTACATCGACAACCACTGATTATATAGAGATGCGTATTAATGATAGCACCAGATACAAAAGAGAAAATGATAGAATAGGGAAAATGATTTTTAAAATCTTCAAAGATCTTGATTTTGAAATAGTAGTTGAATCAAATAAAAAGGTTGTCTAATATTTAGATGTATAATTTAATTTAAAAAGTGGCACTGTCTCTCGATATATGAAAACAAATACAACTTTAAAGTACGTAAAATCTAACCAACCGGCATAATCAAACACATCCCTAAAAGAATATAAAACAGGCTATCAAAACATTTGTCAAACGAAGCAATCTTTGATGAAAAGAAAAAATATAATGAAAATGCCTTAAAAGAATCGGCCGATAAGAAGCAGTTAGAATACAAACCTCAGTCAAACAAACAAACGAAAATTAATAATAGAAATCGAAACATTATTTGGTTCAACCCACCGTTTAACTTAGAAATAAAATCCAAAATAGAACAAATATTTCTTTTAAATTAATTAATAAACACTTCCCAAGAAACTCAGAATAAAACAAAATCTTTAATAGGAATTCAATCAAATTAAGTTATAGTTGTATCAGTAATTTTGAAAATTACATAAAAAAAACACCAGTAACCTAAATAACAACGTACAAAATAAAAAAGAATGCAAATGTACGGACAAAAACAAATGACCACATAACGGATTTTGTAAAACAGAAGAGGTTATTTACGAAGCAGAGGTACATGACATAGATAGACAAAGAAAAATATATTTGGGGTCTACTAAAGGAATTTTTAAAAACAGATGGAATAATCATAAATCTACATTTAAATTGGAAATCTCAAAAATTTTAACAAACTGGCTACATGTGGAAATTAAAACTGAAAAATAGAAAAGGAGCTGATATAATTTCGAAATAGTGAAAATTGTTAAATCATACAACGGTGGCGATGTATACAGATTGCGCCAGGAGGAAAGGTTAGCTATTATGTTGTTCTCAGAAAGAAAAACATTACTAAATTATGTCCAGTTGTATAAATACTTACTAGGATCATACAAACATGGATGAAAGTGTTGTAGAATCCTTGAATAACTTCTTCCTAATTTTGAAAATTTTCAGTTATTCGCACGTTCGTAAAAAAATCCCTGTTCGTGCGTTTGAAAAACGAAAAAGTCAGTAATTGTAAATCGCCTGAAGATACCGAAAGGTTGAAATCCAGGTTGCGGAAATAACTCATTTCCAAATTAAAAATATTCAAGTTCTACAATTATTATTGAATGAAAGAGCAGAAATTATGACTAAGTGTAACCATACCATAAAATGCAAATTAGGTTCATACAACGATGGATGAAAGCGTTATAATTTCTTGCAATTTTAAAAATTGCGCCTTCAAAAATTCTCCGTTACGTGAGCGTTTTTTAAAAAAAGAAAAGAAAAAAGGTAAACGGTAAAATCTGTTATTGCAAATTGCCTGAAGACATCACATGGTAGAAACCAAGGTCGCGTAATAACTTGTTTACAAATGAAGAATATTCAAAAGTTCTACAATGTAACTGTATTGAACAGTTTTTAATAAAAATGTGTAATGGTCTAATTTTATTATGTCCAAAAACTAAGTAATTAAATAATCAATATATATATATATATATATATATATATAAGAAAAAAGTGCGAGAAGCGGTGACAACCCCTATTTCTGTTATATATTCTGTCAATAATACAATATTCTTGTCTGAGGAGTGATAACATCGCGAAACGCTTAATCGGTCAAAGATAAGTATCATAGACATTATTTATTGATAACAACCATTATAACACGAAACATATATATATATATATATGTGTGTGTGTGTGTGTGTGTGTGTGTGTGCGTGTGTGTGTATGTGTACAGGTGCGTTCACGCGCACCGACGTTACGCGTGTATAGACGAAATACTGGTATCATTATTTTTTCTCTCTTTGATCCATCACTCTTCACAGACTTAGAAATCGGAAGTCGCGCCTTTTTTTCTTTAACTCACATCCGGTGCAAAAAAATGTAGCTGATAGAAAAAAAAAATAAATAAATAAAAAATAAAAATAAAAGCAAAAAGGAAAAGCAGAAAAAAGCATCTAAAGAAAAGTTTCTAATATTGTTTTCACACCTCCTAAAAGTACAAAGAAAGTATAGTTTGGATGGAAGGTAAGCTGAAACAACACAATATATATATATATATATATATATATATATATATATATATATATACTAAATGAACATGCGTGGAATATTTTGGATGGTAAGTGTATAATAGTGTGTGTGTGTGTGTGTGTGTGTGTGTGTGTGTGTGTGTGTGTGTGTGTGTGTGAGTTGAATATATGGATCGGAATCCCCAAAAAATGCTAGAATAAAGAATAAGATAAAAAATAGAAAACTTATCTCAACCTAACGTGATTCATTTTTATTAAACTTTTTCACAGACCGAAAGAAAAATGAAAAAAAAAAAAAAGGAACAAAGAGACAGTATACTGGCAGGTTGGGATTTGATGTTAATTCTTATTGGTCAGATAAGTGTCACAAGTATTAAAGCAATAGATAATTTTTTTAAATGTATGAGAGTTGAATATTTTTTTATAGTAAAGTGTATGATAGTGTAAGTGTATGTTTACATACATACATACATACATACATACATACATACATACATACATACATACATATACATTTTTCTCAGAAAAAGCATAACCATGTAGGTAATATCAGACAGATTTTAGTCAACAATACAATAATCCTCACTCGTACACATATTAAAAAGAACCTTCAGATATTGGAGGCCATCTACATTAAATCCAAACAACCCACACTTAATGAAATCACGTTTAAATCTGGTCATAACACATTACATTGCATCTAAATATATGGTTCTGTTATCATTTCGACCTCTCACGCGGTGTGACGTCATAGAACCGCATTACAAATTTACGAATTATGTTTGCTATTGTTGGTAACTGTTGCCGTTGCTTAGCGGAGTTTTATATCAACACAAAATATAATCGTCGCTGATGGTGGATGTTTTTGTGTTAACGTCCTTGTAACCTCTCTGAAGATGGCTCATGTAAGCCGAAAGCTTAGAATCAACTTAATAAAAAAATATCCAAATGTTGGAGATTTTTTGTCTTTATTTTCAACTGAAATTAAACCCAAAATACGATGTTTAGAACGGCTCATGATTAAACATAATAGACATTCTTTGTCTCTTATATTTAACAGTATATGTTAAGAAAAATATATTTATATACATTGTGTATTTAAGCAGCAATCCTCTTTTATGCAATTTTCGTCAAAAGAGTAAAAATAGAGGCTAAAAATAATGAATTACTAAAAAAATAAAAAGCAAACATTCAATAATTTCGACTATGAACACGGCCACAATGTGCTGACCGTGTTTGGCAAAGAAAACTTTTCTGTAACTCTAGATACATGCATAAAACAATCCATATATTCAATTAAAAGTAAAATTAAATTCATCCTGGATAATGCCTAAAAGTATAGCCGAAAGGGTTTGGATAAGTAAAACATGCGTAAAACTTTTATAGAATTTATTTACTGAAAAGAATTATATAATTTAAATTATATAAAAAATTAACCATAGCACCTTGTCTGTCTTTTTTAACAAAACTTGCATAAAAGGGGGATTACTGGCTACATACACACACTCACACAATTTATATATATATATATATATATATATATGTGTGTGTGTGTGTGTGTGTGTGTGTGTGTGTGTTATGGTGATAGGATAAACAAAGAACAGAGTAGAAAATGTGTTTTAATCTAACATGTTTCACTTTCATTAAAGATTCTTCAGAGATTTGGTTATAAATAAATTAAAATTTTAAATTTTAAAGAAATGAATAAAGAAAACAGACATTACACTGGAATGTTGTTGGGGTTTGATTCTTATCGGTCCGACATAGGAACGCTTGTCTGTTTATCTGTATGAGTGCGTAATAACACACGTGTCATGTTTATTAAAAAAAATGATAGACGATTTTTTTAAATATCTGTGTGAGAAAAATGTTTACGTAGGGGAGAAATCACGTAATCTAAAAAATCGGATCTGCGGACTCAAAAGAGACTTCCATTGGGAAAAACGGTTCGACTCTCTTGTATTGCATCGAAACAACGTGGGAGAGAACATACCAGTTTAATTTAAAAAGAACATAACTTTTTAAGGAGAAATTATTTTGAAAACATATTGGTAGTATGCACCATCTTTCAATTCTTTTTAATCTTTTAATTTTTCGGCCATTTTTAAGCGATAGACACATTTGTAAACAAAAGTTTATTATCGATTTTAAAAATCTTGCAAAATTAAAACATACAACTGTGACATAATATTTTTGGAAAATTAGCAAATGTAATTTTTTTTTTTTTTTTTATAAGCGTTTCACCCCGAGCAAGGCATGTCACTGCCACTACTGTGCAGGGGGCTACGTAGAGTGGAGAAAGGCTGATTAAATATAGGAGATAACAGAGGGTGGGTGATAGGCGGGTGAGGATACCGAGAATGAGGGTTGGGTAGATGAGAGTGTTGTGAGAATAGTTGGGAGTTAGTGTGATAGGAGGTGTCTATTGACCCTACATTTAAACACCTGGAGATTGTAACTGTCGGGAAAGCAGACTTGTGGAAGGGAGTTCCGCAGGCGGGAAGCGCGAGAAAAGAAGCTGTTGGAGAATTTACGGTTACATCTTATTTGTTTAACTGTAAAAGGCAATGTTAAATGAATCTATTTACACAAGTATTACTTATTTATAGCATGAAATTTAGAATAAAGCTATTTCTTAAACACAGAGTTGAACTTTTTGACCTTTTCCTTGTATTTGAAATGTGATGTCAGCTCGACAGATGCGAAATAAGATAAGTGTATGGTGATCACAAGTGACATAATCGTACAAATTATTTTCCTGTAAGAAGAAACCGTGAAATACATGATCTTTTAATGTACACATAGAAATTACCATACAAAAAAGAAAACTTTCAAATACACATACAAAAAAATTAAACATTATTTAAAAAATACGATGGCTAGAGGATTTGTATTAAACTTTTCAATTTTCGATGGGTAAATATAATCTTCACTTAATAAATTACCCACCTAACGTCTACAAGTCTTTGAAATATTTAAAAAGTATTTTTGAAACTTTATAAATTATTATAATTAAAACAAAAATGAAACGAATTCTTTTAAAATTTCATTATTAATAGAAATATCTTTTTTCTTAAAACTATAATGTCCTTAATTTATATCATTTATAAACAATTAAAAACTTATCTAATAAAATAATGTCATAGTTATATTGCATTTTTTTATTTTACTATTCGGAGCATATTTTCGGTAAAATAGACTAAATGGTTCTAAATGGTTAGAAAAATAATACATGATTTACATTCCCCAATGAGTCCTGCGTTTAATAGAACTAATTTTGCCTACAGAATTTGATTTCTTGAAATTTCATGAATTTCTTGGAGGCAGGAGGATAACAGATGTAAAAAAATATTTTTACCAATATTTTCTAAAACTAATGATTTAAAAAATAATTTTATTTATTTGTGAAAAAGTCCCGAACGTTTCATTAAAATCCGACAATTACTTGTTTTTTGCAATAATTTTTCAAAGTAATGTGTTTGTCATCGGACAAAATCTTAGTTATGCAATATTACGTTTTCCATCGTAAATTCTCGTAACGATTTGGTTTCCCGCTAACGAAAATAAAAACAAGATTTTGACCAAAACGTGTTAGAAAGGAATAAAAAAATTAAAAATAATTAGAAATACTTTGATCTTTTCTCTTAAAAATAACATAAAAATGTTGATGGAAAAAGTTCGTTTTTATTAAGTTTGGGGACGTTTTACTTCGTACTATGCGGTTTTATCAGGGATTTAGTGGTGGTACCTAAAATAACATTACTACCAACTATAAACACTCGCTTAAAACATTACATGACTTCACCATCTTTCTACAAATCGATATTTCATGAATCTTAATCATATCTACCATTAGACATAAATAATATATATTTTAATACAAAATAATCAATAATTATACTAACGTTTTCGATATGCACTAACCTCTTTATTATAATAAATACCGTTGTGAATTTGTACACACACACACACACACAAATATATAGAATATATATATATATGAATATATATATATATATGTGTGTGTGTGTGCGTGTGTGTGTGTGTGTGTGTGTTTGTGTGTTTATATATATATATATAACTCCTGTCACGCTCATGCCGGAAGATACAATAGGCAGGCAGCTACGGCTCAGTTCATTAGAGAGACAATAGCGAGGTAGAGTCGATTCGGTTCATTGTCTTTACTACCAATTATTAAACTTTATATATATATATATATATATATAAGCGTTTCACCCCGAGCAAGGCATTTCACTGCCACTACTGCGCAGGGGGCTACATAGAGTGGAGAAAGGATGATTAAATATAGGAAATGTCAGAGGGTGAGTGATAGGCGGGTAAGGATAACGAGAATGGTTAAATATAGGAAATGTCAGAGGGTGGGTGATAGGTGGGTAAAGATACCGAGAATGAGAGTTGGGTAGATGAGAGTGTTCTGAGAATAATTGGAAATTAGAGTGATAGGAGGTGTCTATTGACCCTACATTTAAACACCTGGAGATTGTAGCTGTCGGGGAAGCAAGTATGTGGAAGGGAATTCCACAGGTAGGAAGCGTGAGAAAAGAAGCTATTTGGAGTAGAATTTACGGTTACATATTATCTGTTTAACTAAGTTCATCGGAGCAGAAGCCATGAAAGTACTTGTAGAAGAGGCACTGGTAAGCCACATCACGCCCTTGAGAGAGTGGTTGCAGCCGATCTGCCAAGTCAGTATCAACCACGTTACAGATTCTCCTTTGTATTTTGTCAAGAAGCCCAAGGAGAGTAGCAGGGGCACCCGGCCAGATACGGCAGCAGTATTCAATACATGGGCGGATGGTAGATTTGTATATGTGCAGGATAGATTCAGGCGGGAAAAACTTCCTGGCCCTGCACAGAGAGCCGACTTTCATAGCGGCAGATTTGGCAATGGATTCAATATAGTCATTCCATTTACTCTCCTGTTCCATGCTAATGGGAGGTAGATGCGATTGTCTATGGTGGTTAGTTGATAACAGCTTCGTTTTAGAAGCATTGAAATTTACTAGCCATTTTCTACCCCAGGCCAATACGGATTGAAAGTCCTTTTCAAGCTCGGCAGCGAGGTTCACTTTGTCGCCCACACCGGGTTTTTGATCGAGGCGAGAGTAGATTGTGGTGTCATCGGCGTACATGCCTACTTGGGATCTAATGGTATCGGGGAAATCATTAATGTACATCAGAAAGAGCGTGGGACCTAGGATAGAACCTTCAGGGACGCCCATGTTCGTATGGTAGTTTTGGGAGGCATGCCCATTTAATATTACCTTCAATGTGCGGTTAGAGAGGAATGACTGGATGAGGTCAAACAGATGTCCAGTTATACCGTAGCTCCGCAGTTTGCATAAGAGGCCAGCGTGCCAGACCCTGTCGAACGCTTTGGAGATATCCAAGGCAACGGTTTGGGCTTCACCATTCTTGTCAAGAGCCTGGTATATGTACTCGGTAATGGTCGTTAGCATATCAGCAATAGACCTGGTGAAGCGAAACCCGTACTATTTCTCAGAGAGAAGCCTGTGGGCCGTGAGATGCTGAATCACCTCGGCGTTGATAATGGCTTCGAAAAATTTGCTGAAGATCGGAAGGAGACTAATAGGACGGTAATTGGCGGGGTCTGAGGGTTCGCCAGAATTCTTAAATATAAGAACTACACAGGAGGACTTCCAGCAGGGAGGAAAACAGGAAGCAGATAGGCAGAGGTTATAGAGTTTAGAGAGGACAGAGGAGAGTTCTGGGGTACATTTCTTCAGTACTATGATTGGGATTCCGTCCCCGCCGCTCGCTTTGTGAGGGTCAAGTTGTGCAATTACTTTGGAGACCAGCGAGAGTGTAATGTGGACGTTATGTAGTTGAGCCTTAGTTCTGGGTGGGAAGTCGGGTGTAGGTATTCCTAACGAGTCCAGTGTCGAATTGGTTGAGAATCTACGGGCAAAGCATTCAGCCTTGTCGGCTGGGGAGGTGAGAACTTCAAATTCATTGATTAGTGGGGGTATTGAAGTCTTGCTCTTGTTGAGCACGCTTTTGCAGAGTCGCCAGTAATCTTTGGAGCCGAGCTTAGAAGATACTATGCGTTGCTTCATTCTGGTAGCAAACGCCCTCTTAGCTTCGTTCAGTACTTTTTTTTACACTTATTACGTGCTGAGGCGAAAAGGCGCCTGTTTTGGTTAGACGAGCAGCTTCGATAGAGCCGGAAGAAATGGTTCCGGTGGGCAATGGCGGCCGAGCAAGCGGGTGAGAACCAGGATAACGAATTTGATTTTAGCTGGAATTTCCTGGCCGAGATAAAAGCATCGATGCCAGCCTTAACCCAAGAGCCTTAACCTCGGACGCACAGTCTTCGACAGGAAGATCGAAGTCATTGTTCCAGGGGACGTCGCAGAGGAAGTCTCGGAACAAGTCCCAGTCTGCTCTCTGGTAGCAGTATGATATTCTGCTGGTCTGGTTTTCTTGGGTAGAGTAAGAGCGGATTGAGATGTTGACGGAAACTATGGCGTGGTCAGAGCTTCCGAGGGGGCAGAGCTGCCTGGTAGAGCAGGAGTCTGGACCTGTCATGAAAGCCCTTGCCGCGATTTCACTTTTTAACAATGCCTTATTATTTAATTTTTTGCAATAATTATGACATCCCTCCTGTCACTTTTAACAGGGAGGTAGATTATTACTTTTTTTTTTTTTGATGTATGAATGTAAAATAATCAAAAATTTTTTGCCGATATTTTTGACGGTACTTTTTTTTGACGGTATTTTTGCCCACTCGTATATTATTTAATATAACATTATGTTTTAATATATAAATAATATTCTGGATATTACATATATTTTTGTAATTATAAACTTCAATATATGATTCCTACCAGATATATATAAACTTCTGAATAATATTGTAAATAATTAAAAATATTTCAGTTTATTCACTATATTTTATGATTTACTTTACATAAATAATATTGTACTTAAGATGAGTAATTTAATACACACAAAAACTTTAAAAGCTTATTGCACCAATACAAAAAACGAAATATTATATTTCCGAATGTCATTTTTCTTTTTTCTTTTTACTATTTATATATAATATTTTAACATATAAATAGTACATACAAATTAATTCGATCAATGATCAAAACCTAAAAAATTATTACATTGAAATTGATTTATTCATTTCTAAAACAAATCTGAGCTACAAACATATCAATTGTACACATTATTTGCTACAATACGCCACAAA
>JBBBDQ010000369.1:1475000-1480000 GCA_037127315.1 Ascarosepion bandense
ATATGAGGTCTGGTAAAAATACTAAAGAAAACCATTAACATAAAAAATACTAGAGAAAACCATTAACATCAAAAATTGCAATATGAAATCTGGTAAAAAAGGATCACTGAACATTGGGTTTATAAGCCCCCAAAATTCAGTTGTTTATTTGTTCTTGTCCTTAAGAACACATGGCCCATTAGATATAGACGTTGATCAGTTCCTGTGACGTGACCCAAAGAGTTGTAAGTTCTATACTAGGCTACAGCAGTGGTGAACAAGCAACTTACAGGGAGATTACTCATGACTACCAAAAGAGGCACTACTACGCAAGTAATAAGACCATATTCCCCTGTGATTGTAATAAAAGCTTCAGAGCGTACAAGGCCAAAATATATAAAGCATATAAATGCGTGGCTGAGTGGTTAGAATTTTCGCTTTCTGACTATATGAGTGAGGTTCGAATCTCACCAAAGTCGATTTGTCAGGAAGATAACTTCTTGATGTGATCTGTCTGGAGTTGGCGGTCTCTCGGTGCCTGAAAACCACGCCACTTGTTTCCCCAAGCCTTGTGAGTGAAATTGGGTAGACGGAACTATTTGGGAGCCGTCGATGGATGAGCTAGCACGAAGTCTCATTTCACCGTAACCGAGGGTTTGAGAGTACTGGACTAATTCAGAGCGTTGATCACGCCAGATAACGCACTCTTCCCCAGAATCTGTAACTAAGGTCCGGTCAGCATAGTTGCAATATAAACCAACAGGTGGACTCTGCAGGTGTTGAGCATGCGTCTGCAAAGGGGATTAGTTAGCCACTCTGATAGACAGGCATTCTCGTATAAGAATGGCCAGCCATTAATATTAAAGTATAAGTTCGTATTTAAGCATCCACTTAATATATAATTTTAGACACAAAATTCAAAAGATTTTACGCAAGAATTGACGCGTGTACACATACAATATAATACTTTTTGATAGTAATAGAGAAAACCTTTCTTGTACTTTTATTATCTCTAACAGTTTGGTACTCATTTCGATAAAATTAATTTAACGATTTCTTGGCATGAAAAGATAATTATTAAATCAAGGGAGGGAACTCCTTATTGTGTCTATTGTTTCATGAGTTACTTTCCTTGCAGACATAATTAACCCCTAATTTAAAATGTGAAATTTACAAGATTAATTCTTGTTTTATCGATCTGTTTTTCGGTTAAATGGACATGGGCTAAAAATCATGACCACGAGACAAAAATGAAGATTTTTCGATGTGGATAAAGATCTTCAAATAATTTGATCTTTATTATTATTAACCGTCTGCAGTATTATAGGTAACTCCATAGATTCTTGATACCTATTAGGTACCTCCTCCCCATTTCTGATACCTAAGATTTAAATTTAATTTTTAAAAATAAAAACTTTTTCTTGAAAATTTAATTTCAGCTTAATTGAAAGCTAAATGATTAAATTTACTATTTCCACTAAGCAAAATACTCGGGTGTATTTCAAACAGAAATTCCCGCCATTGTTTTCACCGATCGACACATTTGTTAATAAAAGTTAATTTTCAATTTTAAAAATTTTACAAAAATAAAATGTACATCTCTCACTCGTTATTTTTGGATAATTATCAAATCTGAAGTTAAATTATTCTGATCAGAAACACTTATTACTTGTTTATGGCATTAAATTTAGAATAAAATATTTCTTATTCACAAAGATCTAACTCGTTGACCAAACCAAGTAAGCGATGACAGCACCTATCAATCAATCTGGAAGTATGGTGACTAAAAGTTGACATAACTCAGTTTAACATTTCGTAAGGGAAATAACCCTTAAAACATGTGACCTTTTAATGATAAGTGCCCTAATAAGTTTCCATAGTAAAAGAAAATGTGCAGTTCAACATAATAATAATAATAATAATAATAAATTATTTTAAAAATCTTAATTCTAAAAGATTTGTATTAAGCATATGAATTTTCGATTGTTAAATAAAGTCTATTTTTAATGAGTTAATAACGAAAGACACTGAGTAACTGGAAGAAATTGAAGAAGATGTTTGAAACTTTAATTAACAAAGAAAAAATGAAAACAATTTTTATAAAATATCCTAAAATTATAATATTTATAAAATAAGTTAAAACTTTATCTACATTAAAAATAGCGTAGTATTAATTCATTTGATTTTACTATTCTGAGTAAATTTTCGGAAAAATAGTCCTGTAATTAAAAAAAAAGTTACATGATTTACATTCGCTAATGAGTCCTGCATTTAACTAATAAATAAAAAATTGGTAATAAAGATAATGTATTTCTAAAACGTTTATGTAATTAATTGTTGTGGGGTTAATAGATGTAAAAAAAATATTTATAGCAAGATTTTTAAAAACAATAATTGCATAAATAATTTCATTCATTTGTGAATAAGTCCTGAAAGTTTCATTAAAATCAAACAATTATTTAATTTTGGGAAGAATTTTCAAATTAATGTGTTTTTCAACGCCCCCCCCAAAAAAGACTTTTGTAATAATACGTTTTGCTTAATAGTCACATAACCTAAACTAACATGAATCGCAGACGGAAAACAAAAAAATAAATTTTAATTGAAATTTCGAATGTGACAGAAAGTATTAAAAATAATTTTTAAAATAATGACAACAAAATATGATCTTTCCTCTTAATAATAACAGAAACATTTTGATGATAAACTTTGTTTTTATTAAGTTTGAGCCCTTTTAACATCAAACTATTTTATTAAATAGTTATAATGATGTTGTTTTGATTACTATCATTATTCGAATTAATAAATTAGTTTTGAAATAAAGCACAGTACTTTGCTTATTGGAAATATTAAACTTGATTTTTTAACTTGAAATTTAAACTAAAATAAATCTTTGAAAAAAGATTCTTCATTTTTTAACATTTGATATAAATCTTAGGTAGGTACCTCCACTCAATTAGCGAAAAAACAATGTAATCGATCTCAATATGGCAGACTTCAGTCACTTTCACACCGACAGAATGTGGCATCCCTCTAGCTTTTCTACAAATATTTTCATGGCTTCTGCTCTGAAGTGCTTTTTTCTCTCGTGCCCTGACCACATGAATTTACGCGAGCTATAAGATGAGTATCTAGGTCCCATATTTTACCGTCAAAATAGTCAAATGTAACCACAACTTCTACTCTACCAGTTTCTGTTCTCGCTCTTTCCGTTTATGGAACTCCGTTCTGTATACCTGCTTCCCTGATAGCTACAATCTTCAAAAGTTTAAATGCAACATCAATTACCATCGTCTATATCTTTGATTCCCATCTTTCTCTTATCCTTTCTTCAGCATCCTGGGTAACTTGTTTTCTCTTTTTTTCTTTTTCCTTTTTTCTCGCTGTGTCCTTTTGCTCAACAATGGCGGTACTACTTTGCTTGGGATGAAATTAGAAATAAATAAAAAAATAAATAAATAAAAGTGATTGCAATATAAAAGTGGCATTTGATAGCTTTTGGTAAAATGAAGAACGAAGAAAGTTTATAAAATAACAAGTCAACAAGAGAAGTAAAGAAATATTGATTGTATTTATTTCTTTGTTTTCAACCCAACCATTACCAGACATCAATGTCAAATCTGCCATTGCATTAGTCATGACAAATGTTCATGCTTCAAGTCCGCAATCTAAAAATACATATGTAAAATGCATAAGGGGATGTTGTCTTATGGGTCATATTAAAAAAAATACTTTATTCACCCATCGTGTGTCTACGTATATAGGCTGATTACAAAAATAAAATAAAGTAAAAATAGACAGTTTTAAAAGTTATTAAATCAAAACTATTTAAGAAACTGACATGCAAGAAAGAGAATTTTCTTGAAAATCTCTTGAAATGTTTTATATCAATTTGTTTTTTATGATTTATCAACTTTTTGCAGGTTCATCTCTTCTTCCTCCAGATATGGCTGAATAGCAGTACAGATTGGGTTCTATAACCTTGGTTCAAAACCGGCCGGTCTACCGCAGGAAGTAATGGCAACCTACTGCGAGAAAATTTTCTACCTAGTTAGTCATGTCTCTTTCGAGACATGATCTCCTAAGCGTGTATCATGTATAGCAATTAACTGGCTGAATGATTTTTACTGATACGAGTATCACGAATTAATCCTTAACTGGGGAAGGTAGACGAGGTGGATCTATACCTTTCCCAAGGATATTTTCACGTAAATGGATATAACGAATCCAACTGGATATTGGAACTCGGCTCTTCAAGTTTCAATTCTAAGCCGTAATCCGTTATACTTCACCGCTTATCCAAGCTCACAGCAGATGTAATTTCTCACACATCTGGGTATTGTTCAGGCATAACGTTGCTTAACTTCGCTGATCGTACGAGAACCGTTGTTTCAACTTAGATGTTCATTATAGTACCATGATATAAATGTTTGTAAGCAAAATCAAGCAAGACCGAAAATGTAACTATCACGGAAGTAACTTAACAGGAGACGGAAAAAATGTAAACCCGAAATCTGAAAACGGATTCTATTTGCAGAAGATGTCTTCCAGAAGCTAAACAAAGAAACAAAAAAATTTCGTTAGAAATCAAGAAAGGAGTAAACTGTTATGCAATACCAATCCTCCTATATTGCAGTAGATGCCGGACAATATCTTCACAAATAATAGGTTCACCTATCGCTCAGTTCACACTCCTTCTTGATATTTTGAATATTGTTTTAGGTTCATTCCTTGTTTCCTGTTAGAGCTGGGTTTCCGGTTCCTTCTAAAATATTTTTCTTTTCTTTCACTTCTAGTGGCTCCTTACATTTTAGTGACGTGCTTGGGATGAATTGATAAAAAAAAAAAAATAGTAGACTTGAGGTAATAGAGATGTGTTTCCAAAGAAGAATGCCCGGGATACCATTAGTAAACTAAGTGAGTAATGAAAGTTTTAAGTAAAATGAAAACAAAAAAACATACTTAGTTAGTTAAAATTACCCGGACATAGAGAGGAAAGAAGGCTTGGAGAATCTGATACT